>JAUMHR010000090.1:2407409-2428408 GCA_032361145.1 Enteromius fasciolatus
TAATAAAAACTTTAATATTTAGAAAGTTAAGAAAATTCCACTGCCGAATAAATATTAAAATAACCTAAAAAACATTTTAAAAAATTGTTGCTTGAAATAAATACTTTTACTAAAAAAATTTATATTTTTTAATTTTCATTAAGCTTAACTTTATTTAAAATTAAAATAAAAATCTAAATATATATATATATATATATAGAGTATAATATAAAATATTATATTTATTTAAATAAATATATATTATATAAAAATACTTTTTTTTTTTTGACAGGCTATTGGACATGGAATATAAAAAAGGTAACTGCAGCACTTTTATTATATCAGAACTTACAGTTCAGAATTAAAAGATATAAACTGTAAGATATAAACTCAGAATTGCAAGAAAAAAAAAAGTCTAAATTGTGAGATAAAAATATTGTAATGATCTTTCTGAGAAGATATAGCTGAACAGCACAAAGACACTCACTTTCAGACATAAATGCCGACCCACAGTAAGAGGAACAGGACGCCGAAGCCCATGAAGAGCGACGCCACCAGAGAAATGAGCAGCTCTTTGTACAGATCTCGCGTGTACTTCGTGGAAGTTACCTCGTATCTGATAGAGAGTCAAAGATGCAAACATACAAACATCTTTTCAGGACAGAATGCACATCTGTGAGTAGCGAAGGATACACAAAGAACCAGGCGGTGAAGAACATGCCGATGGCCAGCAGCACTACAGTGAGGTGAGGAAACACGGCCGGGTTCACCGGACTGGTGTATCTCGTCATGGCTTCCAACTCCTGCACACACAACCAGTCATTTACATATTAGTGACACAACTTATGACAAAATAGCTGATGCAGCATATAAACACACACACAAATGTGGCCCTGGAGCACAAAGTCAGTCATAAGTAGCACTGGTATATTTGTAGCAATAGCCAACAATGCATTGTATTGTTAAAATTAGTTTTTTTTAATGCCAGAAATCATTAGGATATTAAGTAAAGCTTGTTCTATTTAGATATTTTACATTTCCTACCATAAATATATAAAAATAAACTTTTACTAGTAATATGCATTGCTAAAACTTCATTTGGACAATTTTAATAGATTTTTTTGCACCCTCAGATTTTTAAATAGTTGTATGTCGGCCAAATATTGTCTTATGCGAATAAACCATACCTCAATGGAAAGCTTATTTATTCAGCTTTCAGATGTTGTGAAAGTCTCAATTTCAAAAATTGATCCTTACGACTGGTTTTGTGGTCCTGCGTCACATATATGAAACCTGACCCTTATTAAACGAATAGTGCAACATAGATGTAAGAACTTAAGATATATTACAAGTCAGCATAACATATTTATGACTAAATATACATATTATATTTCGTACAACGCCATTATCTGTCTGTTAATGCAAAAAACCAAGCTTCTGCAGATCAGACTCCTGACTGTAGCTAACAGCTAAAGCTAACAACTGCTGCAATTTACCAAGATCAGCGATTAAAGAAAACACAGGACGTGTTATTTACAGTTTCAGCTCATTTCTGCACTCTCTTACGTTTAAGAAAGCTAATAATTTGCTGTAAAAAATCATGAGTAATTTACCATCGTGTGACAGGTAAAGGCAGAATCTGTCCCACCGGAAAAGAAAGAACAGCCACGTAAGTGAAGAGTGACCGGAAGAGGAGTGCCTGACAGAACGATACAAAATAAAAGTCCAAACGTTTCTATGAGATTTTTTTTCATTATATTGTCACACAAGGAAGAATTTAAATTTAGTTTTCAGAAAAATATTTATTTAAATTATGCATCACGCTTACATGCATTTTATTATGACATCAGTACACATACATGTTAAAAAAAGTGAGACAAATTATGATGAACTAAAAATAACGATTATGTATCAATATACAACAGAGACTTTTAGAAAGCTCGGATAAAGCAATTAAAATGAGAAAATGTAAGAAACACAGAAGTGGATCAATCAATTTTACTGGGCTTTAAGCCAAAACGATAAACATAAGACAGACAACTGAGAAAAACTTTTCTTTTTGTCCTTTCGTGGTATAATCAGGTTTTTTTTTCATTTTATATACCAGTCATTGATAAACAGGGAATGCTGTTTCACCCCACTTAAATCAAGTCATTTAAAAATGTTACAAATGAAAACTGTCATGTTTTTAATCAGTTATAATTAACAGATAACAAATCATAAATGTAGTAAAATCATACAAAAATGAATTTAATGAGTAAAAAGAACAGAAATAAAAGATGTTGTTCACAATGAAAAATATGAGTAATAACAATAAAATACATTTGATATATTACAGAGTATTTAAACAGTTTTAGATGTCACAGAAACATTAGAAAACATATTTACAGTGCATAGATTGGAAGTGCTTCCGCAAGAGGCTGGTTCATTCATGACAGAATATGTGATATTCCCAATGATCTTTAAAAAATAACAACCATATATTAGATTTCAAAAGAGCATCCCGAATGTTTTATCCTCAGAATCAGTATCATGCATTAGCACGGCATTATGGAAACTAATTTTAGTGCACAACCTTTTCAGTCAACACTTTCTTGGTTCGTGACTAACACAATCCCACCAGCCTTACAAAGACTACATTATGGCTTTCCTCACTGCTTTAAAATATTCCAACAATATGTCAACATGTTATGTGTACAAAAACAAACAGAGACAAAAAGACTTCATGGGTTGAAATTTCCACAGTGCTGGATTACATGAAACACAATAAATCTGCTCGTTTTTCAAACAAAATAAAAAAGGAGGAGATTATGAAATTAGAATGAGTTTTGTTTAGTAACACTGAACATTTCGGACAGTTCTGTGATCGGAAACTGAACGCAAGCGTTCGGATAAAACTGTACAAGCATATACTGCATATATACTGCTCTAAAGATTTATTTTGAACACAATCATTGGTTACGGCTAATATAAAGTGTACTATGTGTATATTGGCATACTAAAGGTTGAAAAAATAAAGAAAGAATATACAGTGCAAAAGAAAAGGGAAAATAAGTGACAAAGTCAAAGTACTGTAGTAAGATGTGTTTCTGCCAGTGTTTGCTGTTGGTTCCAGTGTGAAGTCTATCCAGTTTTTCGTAGAAATCCAGTGATTAACTCGAACAAATCCAGTAGTTGCTTTTATTCTGAGCTATTCTTGAGATGAGCTGATGTCTTTCCCTCAGTAACTACACTGTTTCTCTCCAGTGCACCTGACAGCACAAACATAGAGACCCTGCCTGTTTATTAAAAAGATAGTTCACCCAAAAATGAAAATATGATGTTTATCTGCTGACCCCCAGGCCATCCAAGAAGTAGGTGACTTTGTTTCTTCAGTAGAACACAAAACCAAATGAGACGATACACGGAGACACTAAACAATCAGTCTGAACAGCATTTATATTTCTTACCTCTTCTACATCACAATCTCCTTCTCTCCTGATTTCATTCACAACATTCGGAGCGTGATGCAGTCACTGTCCGGCACGTAGATATTTATACATAGGTGCCTCATTAGTGACTGTTTCTATGTCACTTTGTAGGGAAAACCCAGAAGTTTTGGTTAAATTGTCAAAAATAAGGTTCATGGGTCACACAAGCTCAATATACTTTCATGTTTTTTTCACTAAACTGGACTACAGGTGCTGTCGAAGACATTAAACGGCGAACATTTTATGAATTTACAGTATTTTCCAATCGAGGTGTATAATTTACAGTACAGTTAATTAACCAATTAAGTTTCTTGCATGTTATATCATTGTTCGACAATGTCTTTTTTGCTTTGCCCCGAAATGCAACACAAGTCTTCGGATGGAAGATGTTTTATCGCTTTCCTACTGATGTAAAGACTCTGCTTTCGGACCATAAAGTTAACTCATGATTATTTCATTTACATGCTTAGTCGCCGTGAAAGAGAAACTAGGGCTTACAGCCGCGTTAAAATGAAATGTTTACGACCACGTACGAAGCATCGAATTTTCTAGAAGCAAGGATAAAGTAACATTTTGTACCCACCCTAACAAAACGATAGCTGAAATGTGTTACTGTATTCACTAAAATAAGTTTGATCTTCCCAAATCCAAAACCTCACTCGTAGACTAAATGCACTAGAATAATAGTATGTTTTCAATATTCATATTAATCAAAGCACGTGCTTTCAAATGTCTTTTAGATATGGTTTGATATACTATTTGTTATTAATACACTCATTTTCAGTTTGGTTCTAATTTTGTATTTATTCCAGTTCACTTTTTGCATTAATCCAAAAGCCTATGGGAGAATTCTACTGGCTTTTTGTCGAGACCAGTTTCATGCTAACAGCCGAGCGACGTCATAGTTCCCCTACTCTATACACAAGGATCTATGTCTATATCTATGTGCCAGCATCACACACCTGATGTTGTGAATGAGCTGAGGACAGTCAGTGATCGAATGATATAAATACTATTCAGTTTTGTGTACAGACCAATCGTTTGGTGTCTGGAGCCGTAGGGTTTAATCTGTGTGTGTTTTTGACTCCGAGCTTGAGTGAAAAATCTTCATTTGTGTCCTACTGAAGAAACAAAGTCACCTACATCTGCTCTGGGGGTAAGAACATAAACATCAAATTTTCATTTTTGGGTGAACTATCCCTTCAATGCTAAAATTCTCCATGTTTGACAGTAGTTATGGGTAGTTTAACAAAACAAGAGGTAAACAACCTGATTCGCATATCATTAATAATGAGCTGGTGCAGTTACAGCCATTTCCAGTGTATAAATAGTCAGTGGTCAAGAAAAAAAAATACAGCTAGTCTATTATAAAGACAGCTGTTTAAAACGGACAGAAGAACGCTCCTAGCTAAGCAAGAAGCCAATTTGGAGATGTGCAGCATTAGCCATCAGAATGAAAGTCTGATAAAAACATAATAATCCACACCAAAGGCTGCATGTTTGTAAGAAACAAATACATGAAGACATTTGAAATCATCAAATCCATAATGGCGCTTCCTTCAATGAAGAAGTCCATCCTCTGTTGTCCTCTCACATCAAAATATATTTGTTTAGAACTGCTTTGGCTTGCAAATGGTGTTTGATCTGCTCATACTTCGCTCCTGATTCAGACTAGATGACTTTTTCACAGGATAAAGTGGTATTATAGACTCATTTTAGCGAGAAGCAACAGTTTTCAGTTAACAATGCCTTTACGATGGATTTGTCTCTGACCAACACACAGCTTTTCGCTTCTCTAGATGTTAACTGATGGACCGTCTGTGGATTATTGTGATGTTTTTATCATCTGTTTGACTCTCGTTCTGACGGCACCCATTCACTTCCATTGCTGAGCAAGTGATGTAATACCACATTTCTCCAAATCTGAAGAAGAAACAAACTCATCTACATCCTGAACGGCCTGAGAGTGTTCACATGTTAACAAATCCAGTTTATTGACATTTAAAGGAAATGCTAATAATGGTTTTAAGAAACCTCATTGGTACTTGTTTATATGTTTGCAAATCAAAAGATATTTAACAAGTAAATGTATGTACGTGTATGTGTGCAATAGTGTATATAAGCAGTAATATATAATCAAGGTTAAGGCTAAGTGATCTCTGAATTTTTGTTTTTTTGATAAATGCTCATTTTCCTTATGCTTTGAACAGATCCGCGCAGAACAAACACAGTTAAGACATCTTTATCAGCTCGCCCAGATAAAACAGTCTTTGAATCTGGGGCGGCGATACGAGCGGACACAGGAGAAGTCGAAGCTGAATAGCATGAATCTTGACACTGCTTAGCATGTGGTTTGAATGAGGAAAGTGTACTCAGAGCACCGTGAGGACACGGCGTCGTCTTCACCGCTACATCCCGTTTGACTCTGTAAACAAAAAGGATAAAAGGTTAACTTACCCATCAGACTGAAATGGAGTCACAATAAAATTCATGTGATTCAATCAGTTCGAAAGTATTCAGACACACTGAAAGAGCGAGAGATGAGCCATCATGTGTGAAGTTCACTCACTGAATGTGACACTCGGAAATGGTATGTGACCTCTTGAAAAGGAGTAACAGGAAGTGACCACAGGTGGCTGGTACCCTGTCAGAAAAGAGGTTTGCGTGTGCATATTCACAGAGTGACATTCTCAGTTACTGCAGGTGCAACACCATATAAACTGGGGCCAATAATCTCACCGCTGTATAAGTGCTCCGCTCCAGTGAGAAAGAAGCTTCTGGGTGATTTGGACAGAGTCGCCCCCTGGTGGCTCCACACCGCCACACCCACACCTCCTCAGAGGAGCTTAAAGGACAACAAGAGATCTGGATGAGTCAGAAGTGTATCAGGGGTGATTCTAGGGTCAGGGATTATCCCAGACATCTGTGTCTGAGGACACATCCACACCTAGCTTATTTAACTGATTACCTTAAAAGCCCATTGATATGACTATTTATTAATACTGCTACTAACACGTCAAGCGGAAGCGATGAGACTGTTTTCCAGGTTTGGTCAGGTGATGTTCGACATATAGCCTATTGTACCCACCCTACACCATCTTACATGTAGATGAGATTGTTTACTTATCAGAACAAGTTTGAAGAAATATAGCACCACTTGCTTACCAATGGATTCTCTGCATTAAATGGGTGCCGTCAGAATGAGTAAGCGGAAGCAAGGAAGTGTCATTATGGACTTTTCATTATGGTGTTTTGGTCATAATGGTGTAAGGTTAAAAACGTCTTTATGTACCGTTTCTTACAAACATGCAGCTTTTCACATCACAAGATGGATTGGACTGGTGGGGATTATTGTGATGTTTTTATCAGCTGTTTTGACTCTCATTCTGACGGCACCCATACACTGGAGAGGATGAATTGCTGAGCAACTGATCTAATTCTACATGTCTTGTTCCTGATGAAGAGTGACCTGAAGTTTGAGCTCCAGATTTTAATTTGTTTTTTCATTTTAAAAACATAAAAAACCATCACATCAGTGAGGAGTGCAACTCTTTCAATATTACTGGAGTAAAAGTGTTCATACTCACATCATGTGCAGAGTAATGTAAGACATAGATGAGTTTCTGTCTCCGTTTAGAAACACAGTAAAGCTGCAAACGAGTAAAACACATCAGCTCAGAAACCTGAAAACTTCAGTGCTGATAGATAACAAATTAGAAATATATATCTGATAATATTATATCTAATCACACACACACACACACACACACACCTGCAGGTCTCGGGTGAAGAGCAATCGAGAGTTTTGATCTCCTGATCTATCTCAAGGATGTGAAGTTTGCTCAGACACGCTGATAGATTTCCATCTGTGTATAAAACAATTCTAAGTGTCAATTTTATATTCTGAAATATAAAACTAGGTTTTAATATATTTCTAAAGATGAAATATCTTCACTGGAACATGATCTTTACTTACTATGCTGGAGATAAAAGATGCTTTTGGCATAAAAGAAAAACTTATCATTTTGACCCATACTATGTATTTTTGGCCATTGCTTCAGATATACCCCAGCGACTTAAGACTGGTTTTGTGCTCCAGGGTCACATATGTGCTTTAGAAGTCCTAATAAATAGACAATATTCTAGTAATATGCTAATAAGCAACTAGTCAACAATGAGAATTAGACCCTTAACTAAAGTGTTATGATACAATTACATATATATACATTTATTTACATACATAAACATGTGTGTGTGTACCCTGTGTGTTGATACTGCGCTGTCTCCGGGACGGTGGCTGCTGTCCACCCGGCAAGCGTTTGGTTGCTCCGCTCAGCTCTGGAGGCTGAGGTGGCCGTTTGCCTTTACTGAGGAACAGAGGAGCTGACGTGTGACTCAGACGGTTCTTGTTCCGGCTGTCTTTGTCCAGCGGCCGAGACTTTGCCTTCTTGTTAATAGTCGCCTGGGTGGGAACGCCAGTGCTGGTGTCTGAGAGAGAGAGAGAGAGACAGGGAGAGAGAAGTGATGCTATATATGAAAAGAAGTTTCTGAATGAGTCCTTTTTCTATTTAATCCAAGAAAAGGAGCAGCATAGAAGGGTTTTGAGAAGATACCATTGATGTGTCAGTTCATTCATTTGTTCATTCATCAATTCAACTATTTTACTTCTATAATGTGATGTATTTTTCTGAGAGAAACACTGGTCTTTTTGAACAGACAAAAACACAGAGTAAGGCATGTAATAAGAAATTAGATCAATTTAAATTTCTTGCATAAAGCATCACTGGTAACACTTTACTTAAAGCCTTTATGTATAATGCATTATAAAGATATTCATTATGTACATTATAATCTTTTCATAATAAATCGATACATTATCTGCAGATTTGTATGTTGTTTGTTTAATGGATTATACTTTAAAAAGGTGTTGCAATTGATAAGTATTATAATCTATGATTCATGACATCATACATTGCATTATAAGGTACAATACATCAAATATTAAAAGTATGCTTACTTCTATAATGCATTACATATAAAAGCTTTAAGTAAAGTTTTCACAAGTCATTTGTTTGTAACTGCTCCGATGGCTGTCAAAATGTCTCATTTGTTTGATGACTGCTGTCATACCTGGAGTGGATTGGTTGTTGCCTGGCAACAGACTGATAGTGGCTGATTGGTTGGTTGTGGCAGGTGTTGGAGGGCAGCAGGGCAGGTGATTGGACAATGACGGGGAGGTGGAGTCTGTAAACAGATAATCAACTTTATAAAAGTATTAATCCACATATGTGTACTGGAAAACACCACAGCTGTATTGTGAGCATGAGTGTGCTTTCTGAAACCTGGGGAGAGAGTGGATGTGGTCACTCTGGCAGGAGAGAAAGAAGCCTGACGAGCCGAACCCAGGGGAAAACGAGACCTGCTGAGATAGAGAGAGAGGTCACATGAGATCTCTTTAATATTTCAGCTGTTTCTCGCAGAATGAGAGAGGCTCAAACTTTGCTTAGATTTGCCAAGATACCAGTTTAAATCAAAAGTCAGAGATCTCAATATGAACCCAATATATGCATATATTTCAAATGAATACTGTCCTTCTGAACTCTCTTTCAACAAGAATCCTGAAAAGAAATTATGGTTTTCACAACATACTGTAGCTAGCAAACATTATAAGCAGCATTAATCACATCCAAAATAAAAGTTTTTGTTTATATAATACATGAGTGTACTTTGTCTATTTACTATGTATATATAAATACAAACACAGGCGTGTATGTCTTTAAGAAAACTATGATATGTTTATATATTACATGTTTTTTTTATAATATAAAATATAAATATATAAATGTACATACATGTTTTCAAAATATATATACTGTATGTGTGTGAATTTATATATACACATGTATAAATTTATATATACATAATCAATATACACAACACACACACACATATATTATTTAAGCAAAAGCTTTTATTTTGGAATCTGATTAATCATTTGACAGAACTAATTATTGTACAGTATTACTGATATTACTATAGTTTGATAAAACAAATGCAGCCTTGGTAAATGTAACAGACTTCCTCCCAAAAACCTTTGAGTAATACAATTTTCCTAAAAGGAATTTTCTTGGGAAACATAGGACTTTTAGTCATGGATGGAAAGACAAAGCGATAGAGAAACGGAGGGAAAGGAAGTGGACAGCATACCACAGATAGAAGGATGGACAGAATGTGACGGTTGCAGTGAGGAAGGGCGTCCAAGAGACGAAGAGAAGGCAGCGGGACGCAGAGCTACAAACGACACTGAGAGAAATGAGCAAGAGGAGATCAAACGAGAGCATATAGAAATAAAGAGAAAGAGCTCTGAGCATGACGTGGTGATGTCATGTACATGTGAATAGATGTGTGTGTGCTTGCGTGCGAACACGTACATACCCCTCAGCATCATTTATGCTTCCACGGTGTTGAAGATTGAGCACATAGAGGATGGACATGAAGATGACACTACAGAACGAAATGATAATGAGCATGAAACAGACACTCAAAATACTCATTCTAATGTTTGGGGGTAAATGATTCCCTCTCTCACCTGAAGGCCATAATGATGACCAGCGCCAGGATGGTGCCCTGCATGAACCTGTGACTCAGGCAGCTCTGCTCCGGGACGGACCGCTGCAAAAACAACACCAATCCTCTCATCCCGTCCAATTCTATTCCATCCCAGGTCAAATTATTCTGTTCCATTACATCCCGTCTCATCGCATACCACTGATTCTGTGCAATCCCTATATCTTGTGTTATGAATCCATCCCATTCCATTCCACAGGATTCTATCCTTTCCTATTAAGATTCCATTTCATTTGATTCTATCTTATTAAACATAATTCTACTCCATTCCATATGATTCTATTCCATCCCATCAGTCTGTTCCATCTTAAATGAATTTAAAAATGACTCTATTCCATATGATTCTATCACACACAATATGACTCTACACCTTTCAATGGGACTCATAAATCTCATAAAATATGATTGTACTCAATTCCATATGAGTTCATCTCATTCATGACTCTGATCCAAAGTGATTCTACTCCACTCCATATGATTCTATTGCTTCTATCTCATCCAGTTTGATTCTACTCCATTCCATGATTTATATCTCATCCTATAAGATTGTATTCTATTCCATATCATTTTTGTCCCATCCTACAGTATATTACTGTACTCCATTGCATATGATTCTCTCCCAATTCAAAATGATTTTTACTACATTTCATATGATGAACTTATATCCAATGATTCTATTCTGTATAATTTAATTCCATCTGATTCCATATGGTTCTATCATTTCTTTTTTCATCTGTTTTATGTCATGCTTTTCCAATATTGGAATTTCATTGCACAATTTCATTACACTTTATTGTAATGAGACTATAACATCCCATCTCATTCCATAATTTTTTTTTAAATATACATACATTAGGGCTGCACGATTTGGGAAAAATGTCACAAATTGTACACAATTAAATAACAGTAACATCTTTACATTACTGAATTAAATTACATTCAATTAACATTAAAATAAAATTAAAAAGTCAAAAGTACAGATAAATAAAACAAATACACATTCTTATATTTGTACATGTTGTCCCTAAACATTTTAGCAGTAACAAATATTTCTTTTGGTATCTCTTGTCAAGTGTGCCGACCATTTTCTTAAATCCCTCTTTGCTAAAAGTGCGTTCACACCTGAGGTGACTTGGGTGAATACATCTCGCTATTCGCGTGTAGTTGGACACTTAAACATTTTGAGTTTACGCTAGTTTCACACTGCACGCGTCAGCATCACATATTTTTTTCGGCGCCCATGTTAACGGATAAGAGCTTTCACACAGCGCGTAGCACATGACACAGTGTTCGGAGAAGAACGCTGGAAAATAAAACAGAAAGATGCTTGTCTATAGCCTGCTGCAGTACAAACTTAAGTCAATGCAAAGACGCAATTAGACATCCTGCAGCACGATTCACGCTAATTAAGCAGCGCGTTAAACACGCCGGTTTTACTGCACGATTTGTGCACGATACTGTGATTTGATACTGGCAGCGTTTGTCACGCGCTGCTTATGTGTGCAGTGTTTCTCGCTGCAGGAAGTCTAATCGCATCTTTGCATTGACTTAACATGTAAATCACTCGCGCTTACCGCTTCATTTGCGTCTGGTGTGAACGCAAGAATGAATGTCTTGTTATGTCCACGAATGCATTTGTTTATTTAATATAATTGCAACATTTGCTGTAATGTAATCGCATAGGCTGACATCGCAATTGCAATATGATTAATCGTGCAGCACTAACATATTAAAAGAAAAAACTGTTTAAAATCTTACCTTGCTTCCTGGCTTAGCTGCTTTTTTCTTGAGTGGGCCGCTTCCTGTTCTGCTAAAGTAGCTTCCTGATTGACTAGAAAAAGACCATGTTTCTTCAGACTTCCTCACTTTGAATTTAGTCCAACAGATGCATGTGTGAGTGCACAGCTTAATAAACACACACCTGACTGTGCCTCCGCTGACGGTGCTCTTCATGCTGTCTAGTCGGCGCAGTTTGGCGAGTTTCCGGCTCCAGCGTTCAAGCTCATCAATGCGAGTCTCCAGATTATCAGTGAGTTTGCAGAGTTCCTTCACCGCTCCCACGTTCTCCATAAAGATCCGCTCCTGCAGAATCAAACACACACATAAGATAGAGGCAGAGAGACTGTGTGGGCATCTGTAAGATTGTGTTTGTGCGCTCATACTTTATTGACCACCAGTAGATTAGGGATGGTCTCTCCGTTAGCACACACCACGTCTCCTCCCTCCTTCACAGCCTCCGGCAGAATCTGCTGGACCTCCTGAGCGATCACCCCTGATAACAAACACAGCCTGTTAACTGGACACACTAAGGTTAACATACATAGTGATTCTAACAGAATATAAAAATGACAAAGAAATGCCGGGGTCACATTCACCTCATAATTCAAAGGGGAAAATTTCATTTAAGCGCAGTGTTATTATTGCTAAACTAAATGATAAAACAATATTTTTGATAACTGACAAAATGCTGGCATATACTAAAATATAAAAAAAATTAATAAAATGTATTTAAAATTAATGTAAAGTTAAAAAAAAAAATTAAATGTAAAAAAACATTTTTTAAAAATTCTAAATGTTGTCTTGTCATCACACTGAAATAAATACATTTAAGTACTAAAATTACTAAAAATAAAATTAATCAAAGCTAAATAAAAATATCAATAATTTTTATAACTTCAACTAAAACTAAGATATAATTTGATTTGATATTTATTCTAGGAATAATCTGTGAAGACATTACCAGTCTCAGAAGTGGCATCAATGCCCACTGTGGCTGCGAACTCAGGCTTATACTGATAATGCACCAGCCTCATTTGGGAAATCCGCCTCAGGTTATCAGTGGTGTCCACCTGAAGAAAGAGACAGAAGGTATGAAATATATTTGTGGACTGTGTGCAAATACAAACAATTAAATGATTCTATTAACATAGAAAAAAACATTAATGCATGTTTAGCAAATGGGCTTAATTGGCAGAAAGGTCAATTTGAATATATCAGACCTTTTGGATGTGCAAGAGAGATATACACACACATAAAAATGTACCTCCTTCACATTCTCCTTGGCTCTAATATCAGAAGGATGCACAAGGGAACCCATGACCTTCACATTGCCATGTACAACCAGAGCCTCATCCGGGCGGTCCGTATTGATGCCCACCCGGCCATGATGGTACACAGAGTCCGGCATCTGCCCTCTCTGCCACAGCACTTCACTGTCACTCTCAAACTGACCTGGGTTAGATGCCTGAGAGACAAAGAAAGAAAGAAAGAAGACGAAAGAACTAAGTAATAGTACAATAACTTAAGTAATTGGCTGGGAAGGGAAGGTGTTACTGTACATTCAGTCGACTTTTAAATTAAGTTACACATAAAACTTCAAATGCATATTTGCATATAATTTACTTTTATAATTTTTATTTCTCAAAAGCAAAAAATGGCATTAAAAAATCTAATTAAACGTAAAGGCAAACAGGTTCAGCAGCATAAGCATTAGACTGTAACAGTAATAGTGATTGGTCAGAGGTGGATCATTGACACAGAAACAGGTTGTGATTGGAGGAGGTCGGTCAGACACGACCAGACTGACAGCGGTTACCCTGACGATGATCCTCTCGGAGACGTGAGCTGCCACTGTGAAGCTCTGACTGTGACACTGAGCCTGAAGAGCTACTACCAGCATGAAGTACCTACACAAAATACAAGCATAATTGTTTTTAAACAACAATTTTTGGATATTATGTAGTATCTGTGGACAGTACTGGCAGGATTTGGAGAAATGTAACATTCTATCATTTGCTCAGCAACGGATCCTCGGCAGTGAATGGGTGCCGTCAAAATGAGAGCCCAAACGGCTGATAAAAAAATGTAATCCAAACCACTCCAGTCCATAAATTAATATCTTTTGAAGCAAAAAGCTGCATTTTTGCTTGTGGCCAAAATAAGGGTTTTCCTCCAGTGGAAACTCTTAATCCTCCTCCATCAAAATACACCAATATACAGTATTTTTTGGAACAATTTTGGACGGTTTTTGCTTGTAAAAAATTTCTCTCCTGATTAACTGAAAAAAGCAATACTATGGACAGACGACTCATATTTAAACACACAGCTTTTCTCTTTAAAATATGTTAATTGATGGACTGGAGAGGTGTGGATTACTTGTGGGATGTTTTTATAAGTTGTTTGGATTCTGACGGGACCCATTCACCACAGAGGATCCATGTCTGCAAATCTGATGATCATCTACATCTTGAATGGCTTGAAGGTGATACAGATGACGATAGAAGTGGTAAATAACCCTGGTCAGCTTTACTTTGTCATGGTTGTATTTTGTACCTCTGGTCGGGGTTCGGTTTGCCTTTCTTTCTCATGTTATTGGCTGTGGTTTCGCTGAAGTGGAGACGACCCACTGTTACTTTGGTCACCTGCTCTGGTGGCAATGTCACTCTGTAAAGCATATAGTTAACAGTTATGCCACAGGCCAATTTAAATTCATGCTCTTAACACAAAATATCAGCAAAATTGTAAAACTTACAATACTGGTTTAAAGGGTCTTTTACTCCGGTCAGACTGTGACTGTTCCACGTTAATGGACTGATTCATTGCTTCCAACTGGAAAACACACAGATAAAATCATGCTAGAGCAGGCAAGAGTTCATAGACAGTAGTATGACATGTGTTCTTGTGGTCTGGCTCACCTTGACTCCATTGAGTTTCAGGTAAAAGCATTCAATGGGCTGTAGCCCCTCGCTGGTCTTGACATATTTGGGATCTCCTGGCATCCCGATGTACACTGTCACCTGGAAGTGATTCTTCTTCTGACACACAAATGCATCATCAGCCAAGGAGAAGTTAAAACCCTTATCTGCGTCCACCCTATATGTAGTCATTGGACTGGAAAGGCAGAAAGAGAGAAAGAGAAAGAAAACAGTATGAGGAAGAGAGGATGTTAAATGTCAATTATAAGAGGAGTTCAGGGAAAAATATCTTAAATAATGTAAATTTATAAGTTACATAGATTTTTTTTCTAAGGTTACTGCCATTCAAAAATTATTTCTAGTTAAATTTTTTTTTGAAATATATTGTATCTTGTAATGTTATATTAAATTATATAATATGTAAAAGATATATTAATTATTAGAATATTTATTATCTTTTTTTTTTTAATAATTATTAAATAAATTTATTTAATTACATTCAATAAATGTACATTTTTTAATTTTTTTTAGATAGTTTTAAGATTTAAGAAAAGTATTAATTTTTAGGTTTAGTAATATTGATTTCACTGAATTTCTATACTATAAAAACTGTAATCGTATATAACTGTAACTATATTGTGTTTTTTAAATAAATAAAATGTAAATTTTTATAAGTTAAGTTTTTTTTTTCAATTTTATACACACACACATATATATATATATATATATATACTTTTTTAATGTAAATAATCATTCCTATGCATCATAATTAATGTTCCTAATATAAATTAGAACTAGTTCATAAATAATTTTGAATTAAATTAATGTAATGAATATCCCCATCAGGACAATTTTGTGGTACATTTCTGCCTGATCGTTCTCTCTCTGTTCATCCTCATTCCTCTCTCGTAAGTCAGATCTCTGCTCTTGCTCTCACTCCTACACACTGCTCACCTCATAGGAATTCTCTGGCCTCTGCCATCTATCTCTCTCTCTTCTGTACAGCCTGATACGTCCTTATACCCCATTAAATCCCAAACACACACTCTCGCCCTTGATGCATTTCTCATGGCTGTCATAAATCTAAATGCAGAGGTGTGTAAGACCAGAGCAGCACCCACAGTTCTTTTCCACTGGAGTCGTATAATGTCGTCCATTTGTTCTGCTGGTGCGGCTGCCACTTTATGCACTGGTAGTTTGGATCCAGGTATGAGTTTTCTGCATCCTGCATCAAACCTGTGAAAGCACACATGCATATAATCATATAGTGCTGAAAATGCAGCTGTGCTCAGGTACCTGTGTGTGTGTGTGTGTGTACCTGGCTCTTGTTTGATGATGCCTGTGAGGATCTGAGAATTGAGAGTGCTGTTAGGAGAGTCTGAATGTTTTCTCTTCTTTGCTGGATGTACGGGAATCCCACTGGAGAAACACAGAGCATTCATTTGTTGATGAGGAAAATTTTGATTTTTGACACCATCTCTTAAAATATTTAAATCAATTATTTATTATTATTAACACTCTAAATGAAAAAATGATAAAAAAAAAAGCACATAAATTCAAGACTGAAATAGTGTTTTTTTTCCCATTTAGCAAAGAAACAAAAAAAATTGAAATAATAATAATACAAAAAATTACAAAATATATTATTATTATTAATGTATTTGAAATAATCTAACTCTTATCTAAATTAAAATGCTAAAAAAATAAATAAATATAGATTTAAATAATAAATATAGATAATATATTATAGCTTCCTCACACAAATAAAAGGGGGTTTTAGTCTAAATAAAAGGCTAGTAGCAGGATATTAAAAGGAATAGATGTGATTATGATCATTTGACAAAATTCAGAGAGCTCATTTTTAAAACACCAAAGCAATGTTTGCAATTTACATGTTCGGGATTTAAAATAAAAGGATTTCAAACGAAAGTATGGTGCCCAGGGCTATGACCGCTTTCAAAACATAGGCCTCCTGTTACCCATCTGAACCATTTCACTGTGAGTATTATGACACAATTGAGGTACAAAGCTTTGTTAATAAGAGAAATAACTGGTTAGCTGGTAAATAATACATCGCGACCATGCTTTTGGATGGATGCTTGTTCCCCCCCCAAATCCTCTCACCCTCTAGATTCCCAGGTTTATTTTATTGTTGTTCATTTTTAATCATTGTTTTCACATAATGTGGCAAACGTGGGGAATTAAAGATTAATAATTCATTACTATCACTTAAATTGTGATTTTTTGGTTTTCTCTGGAAAAGTTAATAAAACGTTGTCAGTAGCCACAAATTAATATGTCATAGGAATGAATGAACAAGTTCTAGGATGCAAGTTCTATGAATGCATCTGTGTTGTTTGCGTCAGCAGTCCCGACAAAGTGAAGTGCTTACAAACATGATAATAAAACGTGACTTATTACTACATTTCAGTACAAATTAACTGTGTGTTGTATCTGTTTTAATGTAGGTTTAAAGTTTGGATCATATTAAAAGCGTAGTTTGTACATTAGTAAATTATTTTCGCGAAAGATTCAGCCCCTTCACGGTCACTCTCATCTGGTTGCGCATGTTTTACACATGAGCCGCACACACCCCAAAATGAAACTGATTAATCAACCATGATAGCTTTAATCGTTTGCATCTTTTATCGACAATTAATTGATCAGCGATTAATCGTTGACATTTCTAATTAGTACTGCTAAATGCCACAAATAATATAAAATAAAAGCAGCAAACATCCAAAGGGGAAGCAAAAAGTACTTAAATAATAATTTAGATAATATATTAATAATATAACTCAAAAAAAAAAAATATATATATATATATATATATAAATATAATGTGCAAAAATTCACATTTCTTAATGTCTTAATAAAATGAGCAATAATATGTTCTTCTGATTCTCTTACTCAGGTCCTTGTGGATGTTGCAGGAGTTGATGTAGCATCTGACTCTGTTGTATGTCTCCGCCCCCGCCACTCCCTGGACCCATTGGATACTGCGAAATTATGGGCTCTGGCTTAAGGTACATGTCCCGGTGCATGCTGGGATAATGGGGGTGTGTGGAGAGAGGCGGAGGACTGGTCATGTGACACATGTTCTCAGGCGTCATTGTCCTGAGCATGTGCGGATCTAATGTGGAAAATAAATAAGCAGATATTAAGTTACATTTAATATTTTATTCAATTATGAGAAATCTACATTCGTGAGTCACAAGGTATTCTTCACCCTTGTAAATCTTCACATTTACTTACAATGTTTCAAGTTCTCAAACTCTTTTTTAAACCTTAAATAATTTGCGGTCTTAATTATTTCTGAAATTTTATTCACATTAAATCTTTCGGGTGGACTGAACTTACCGTTGGCTTGCTGTGGTGAATATGGCTCTGAACTGGAGTCAGGAGGGGACTCGGGTAGCGTTCTGCGACAACAATAACATTAAACACACTAAATGCATGACAACAGGAGTGACTATCAGGGTTTTGTAGTCGCTATGTAATTGCAACTATGTGTTGCTATGTGATTTGATTAAAACAAGACTCGTGTTTTAATTAGAAACCCATCACGAAGACCATACCTGCTGCTTCCTTTTGGTCATCATTATAAAAAAGCATTAGTGATTGCAAAACTCCTCATAGGTTATCAGGCCTGACCCGTGTTATTCCCAGTTCACTCCTCCGTCTGTCTTACTCAGCCTTTATCTGAGCTGCGGAGGGTCATATGCAATAGGCGGGGCATATAAAAGGGGTGTGGCTTACTATTTGACATACTATGATTCTGAAATTGTGATGAAACTGCATTATTGCATATATGAAATTTGTTAAAACAAGTTCATATTTCCTATTATATTTGTGGCTAATTCTTATAAATTTGTAGACCTGCCCATTGACTAAGTACTTTACAAATTCATACAAAATAACCACCTCGAAATATAGTTATATCTCGCATAACTTCATGACCAGTCCCGTGAGATGTCACTCAGATTTGAAGTACTATGATTCTAAAACTGCACTGAAATTGCATTACTGTGTTCACAGCAATTTGCAATTTTTATGTTATTGTGAATTGTTTCCTATTTTGTATGAATATCTATCTTTTGGTAAATTATAATTTTAATTAAAATAAAATAAAATAATTAAATAACATGGAATAACATTATTAACATTTGTTGTAAAATAATATATATCAAATTATTCTATGAATTTGTGCATTTTTATATAATATACTCATGACCCACTGGTATTTACTGTAGGTTTAGGGGTGGACCTTCATCCCTTTCTTTTTCTCTAAACATCTGTATGTTTCCATACAAATAACACAGAAATTTGCCATCCCATAAAACAGCTTTGAGTTTTCTCATTAGATCATGTGACCATAAGAGCAAAAATACAGCAAAATTATTTAAAAATATGATTACATTATATATATATATCACATCACTATACTCTATATAATATATATAGCATAAAAAATGTGTCGATATATTATCCTTTATGGAGTCTGTGTGCGGTTTCTCTAACCCGGGTGCGTACTGTCCGCGGTGGTCTTGTTTTATATGTGGCTGTTGGTGTTGGGGTGTTTGGCTCTGCTGTTGCCCCAGACAGGGGTAGTTGTGTCTGAGGTGGCCCAGAGGCGGTGGAGGAGGATAGGGGTTCTGGCAGGGCTGGGGCAGAGACGGGACAACGCCCTGGCGCAGGGGGATGGGGGGGCTCAAGCCACACCCTACCCCCCCTGAAGAGGATGCCCCGGCCTGGGGCGAGGAATACTGGGGTCCCGGGGTGCTGTGGACCTCTGTGAAACAACTAGAGGAGAAAAAAATAATCACCATCTGATAGCCAATTTGATTTATTATCATCAAAATAAACACATCACCAGAAGAAATTTGGTGTTCTGAGTGGTACAAGCTGTTTCCAGATTCTTACATGTCAGTGCTGTCGTCCTCTTTGCTGATGTATTCCTCCAGGATACTTGTGTCAATGTTTGTTGGCTCCAAAGAGCTGTTAATATCATGACCTGCAAGGGAAGTAGAGGGAGAGAGAGAAAGGTAGAAAAAGAGAGTGAGAGAGGAGGATGAGTATAATGTTCCCACGCACCGTTTCTACAGTGATAAAATAACACTTTCACAACATCTCTCATTCAGACTCCAACAAAAGAAACAGACAGTTTGGTGTTGCTTGCAACACTTCTGATCATTTGTTTGCTTGTTAGCCAGACTGATGACATGTGGTCAAACCAAGGTCCATGAAAACATAAATGTCTTGGAGGTTAGAAACACAATATAAATGGTAAAAACCCCAAAACGAAGGTCACTTGCAAAGAACTATTTATTTTATTGTCCATGAAAACAGCTTTCTCCCTCCTCCCATCCATACCTCTCTATGCATCTGCCCCCTTCTCCACCTCTTTACCAAATCTCTCCAAATCTCCACCACATGACCTATCGCTGTAATCACTCCATTGCAACACCTGCAATAAGTCACTTTCACCCAGGCCGACTGACCCTGCACACTCCTTTACTTGTATAATCTCTTGGATAATCTTTCTCTTTCTGCATTGTATAATAAATGCTATATACATCATATATATTAATGTTAAATGTTTATGTGCATGCTTTTGGAGTAAATAAAAATACAACAAATATATAATACACATCATTTTCAGAACATGACTTGTTGTCTATCAACACCAAATACAAGCACTTGTCAAAAATATTATATTATATTATATTATATAATATTATTTTGTTAATACATGAATACTATTAATTATTACAATATTATATTCAACATTAACATTATATAATAACATTATTTTTGTAAAAAGAAGAAGAAACAATGTATAAATAAAAAAATACTGAAAATATATATAAAAATGTTGAATGGTGTAAATGTAAGTAACATGCTATATATTTTGTCGTATAAGCAATAAATAAAGAGCGTTTTCCTCCTCAAGGCAAATGATATAAAATGATTGTATATTTTGAATCCTGATGTGTCACACCACAGGTCTATTTAAATGAAGACTGAAGGAATGATTGAAGAATAAAGAGAAGATAAAAAAAAGAAAAATAACACACCATGTAATATATAGATATATAAAGAGTTTATTTGCAAAAACAAATAACTCCCTTTTTTATTTTAATAAAATCAAGTTTTTTTTGTTTTATTGTGTCAGTAAACTGTTTTTTAAAGTTATTTTTAACCTAATAAAAAAGAACAACTGCAGTTT
>JAUMHR010000090.1:2433249-2445592 GCA_032361145.1 Enteromius fasciolatus
ACAAGCAACTGACTTAAATTCTTTAAAAGAAACATTTACAGCTGACTCACTCAAATAACAGGTTATCATGACTTTCATTATGGGAGTTTAAAGATTGCGAAAACTAACTCAGTATCATTTCTGACTAATTGTTAATTCTATTTTAAAATATTTTATTATAATATAATAAAAACACTAAAAGGTTTTGAAGCACCACTTACTTACATATTTTTTGTGTACACTAAAACTATTATATCTATCTATCTATCTATCTATCTATATATATACACACGTTTTTTTTCCTTAAATAAGTCAAATAAAGCTGAAATCACACTCTGGAACACAAAACTATTCATAAAGCTCAATTGAGATTTATACATCAGGCTGAATAAATAAGCTTTCCATTGATGTATGGTTGGTAATGTTAGGACAACATTTGACTGAGATACAACTATTTGAACATCTGGATTTTGAGAGTGCAAAGAAATGATAAAATACTGAGAAAATCGACTTTAAAGTTGTCCAAAATTAAGTTCTTAGCAAGACATATTACTAATAAAAAATGAAGTTTTGATATGCATATATATATGATAGGAAACTTATAAAATACCTTAATGAAATATGATATTTATTTAGTAACCTAATGATTTTTGAAATAAAAGAAAAATTTGTGATTTTGACTGTTGGCTATTGTTTGTGCAATTTATGATTGGTTGTGTGCTAGATATTTAAACAAAAAAAAATCATATGAATATTATTGTATGCCTTGACAACAAATTGATTGAAGTCAAAATGACTAAAACTTCACTAAAATTTATATAAAGCTAAATAGAAATATAAAAAATGATGAAAAATAAATACACACATTTATAAAATGACTAAAATATAAAAAAAATAAATAAATAATATATAAATAATACTAAAATAACACAGCACACAAATCACTTGAGTTTCAACAAAAGGAAGGATGTGGGGAAACGGATCACAGTCACCTGAAATGTGGAAAGTGTGTAATTTCTGGTTTGTTGTAGTGGAACTGGCATGTAAATGTTCCAGGCCTGGCTGCTCAAACACAATGCATTCCAGTTACAGCAATACACTGTTACATGAGAGAGACCACGCGCAACGGCCAAACCATTCCCTCCATCAGGAACCATCTGTACCTGCACAAGAGTGATCCATTGCTTACTGACATCAGGCTAAATGTGACCTAACCTGCTCAAATGCTCTCACAGAAAGTACACAACCGGACACGATATACTGTATATGATAAGCCCATTTACTGTAAATATCAAAACTGCGTTACACTTTATTGTAAGGTGCCCTTGTTACAGTTTAATTATACAAATAAATACTAATTAACTATGTACTTACTATATAGTTAGGGTTTGGCTTAGGGCTACTTGCATGTAATTAAAAATAATTTATTAAGTACATGTAAAGTGTAAAATGTGTTACCAATACCAAAATTTCCAAAAAATTTCAGGAGAAAAAAAACCCTGTGAAGTAAAACATGAGCTGGCAGACATGTGGTTAGGTGGTGTAGGGATGAGTTTCGGTGTTATGGAGCTCACAGATGGGTTGCGGTCCAAAACATCAACTCCTACGCTGATGTTTTGACCAATCAGCTCCGTAAAACACAGTGGCTGTGTGCTTAACGTGTGCAAAAACCCACAAGTGTGTGTTACTGTTTTGTGCATATTGTGTGTGTGTGTGTGTGTGTGTTTGTATGACCTGTGCCCTGCCCTTATCTCACCCCACCCGGAGCATGTATGAGTGTGTGTGTGCATCCATCTGTGTGTGCGTCCACGTCTGTTATCTCTCTTCCTCGCCCTGTCTGCACACTGTCACACTAATGGAGTCGGAATGAGGCAGCGATAGCGAAAAAGAGACGCGCGAGAGAAAGAAACATTACTCGCACCTCATTCTGATTTTTAATAGTGTTGTAGGTATGCCAGGAATGATGCGGTGCATTAGAGAGAGGGGCATGCGGACCCTCTGTAAGCAGCTTATGGCTACACTCAATCGGGCTAAAACGCTTTCTGAGCGCTCTTATGCCACAGGGGGTTTCTGTGGTAGTTATCTTTAGGCAAAGATCTGAAAACCATCCACTCCACGCCTCTCAGAACCAAAGGAACAGAAGACAGTAAAAGTTTCCCAGAATTCCTTTCAACACCCTCAATTGCAAGGCCTTCCTTGCGAATAAAGAAAACACAGAAGCTGTTTATCAGGGCTGTTTGTTTACTCTAAGAATGTGGGTCAATTCCTCACAAATGTATTCGCCAGATTGAGACAAGTGATTACTACAAATTAGCTTTTTATAATTTTATATCAATTTTAGATACAGTTTTTGTACGTTTGTTGTGGGTTTAAAAAAGTTAAAATGAGAATTTTGCTTCTGCTTCTCTGCTGTTTCTTCTTAGAAAAAGTACCCAGTAATGTCATATGTGTCTCCTCTGGAGTTACAAAGAGATCTAAACACAGTATCAAACTCTTTTCAGATTTGCCAAAACACCAAATTCTCATTAAAAAATCTCAAACTCAAACATCTCTCATCAAATCCTTATAATGGCTATTTCTTTTTCTTCCTAGGACAGAAGAAACACCCAAGACAAAGTTGATATTTGAATGAAACAAGCTTTGATAGAGCATTCAAATTTTCCTCTAGGACAGCTGAGGGTCAAATGAGTCCTACAGACAAACAGCTCAATCTGCCTCTTCTTTTGTGCTTTGTGTTGCTGTACTCCACAATGGATGTTCATTTAAGATACCCTCCCCGCACAACACACACACAAACAAACAAACAAACAGAGCACAAACACAGAGCATTCATGTGGAGCACAATTAAAAAGCGCAACAAGCCATCAATTAAATCGCACAAATACGTGCACAGGGTCAAAACGTAGATAACAACAGAATCTGAATGAATCTGAAGTGTTTTCAAAAGCACAAACAAGCCGTGCACAGGCACCTGGATTTTATTTATTTTTTTTAAATAAGTGCATCCACAGCACATAATTAGCATAATTTACATCATATAACTGATACTGTTGTACGAGGACATTTCTAGCGTGTCAGATCATCTCTAGTTCAGAGGCTGCAGAGTCTGTCTGCTTCACTCCCCAACTGAAGAATGTAAACATGTGAAATTCTCGTTAAAAATCATCGTTTGACGGCCGTGAACTCCAGAGCCTAATGAAGTCAACAGTGTTTACAGTGAAACGCTGTCATATATACAAACCGTTACACCTGCTCTGAGAAAACACACTCACTCCTAAAGAAGTGCCACAAATTATGTCTGGAAAATCCCTCCAAAATAAATAGTTTGACTTAGAACCTGACATTAACAACTACTGCTTTTATCCAAGAATGACAGAGAAATTAATTTGACCACTTTAAGAGGACAGTAAAAATAAAACAGAGGGGTGAGCCAATTGTCCTGAAGAAAAGAAAGATGACGATAAGAAAAGAGTGAAGAAAAAGAAGCACAAGGCAATAAATCAACACTTTTCAGTGATGTAAGTATAAGTAATGCTTAAAAGGGCGCATGAATCACGCATCTCCAGGTCACATTTAACCCCCAAAATCAAAATGAAAAAGTACATGTGAAGTTACAATCAAGTCTGTTTTAGGACCATGATGGTTTTAATATTTTTTAAGTAAATTAAGGAATTCTCTCCAAATTGTCATTACCACCATGCATTTTTATTTTTATTTTTTCAATAGTGAATCTGAATACTGTTTTTTTTTACTCTCAAATTGTCATTAGATATTTCTCCTTATTCTCCATAGTGATACTCATTACAGTAATCTTTAAAAATATATATAATTTCCGCAATGCATAATTTTTGTTTTACATTTTCAAGCAATTTTAATTTCATGTGATTTATTTTTTTTAAGAAAGGTCAAATTGTCATGACTGCAATGTAACTGGACAATCAGTAGTGAGTCATTTAAATGTCAAAAAATTTCATTACTGCAATATTTTTGTTCTCATTCTTCTCGACAGCGTTTCTAATGTAATTTCTTTAAAATGTTGTAAAATTATCATTACAGCAATGTAAACAGATATTTTTGTAATTCTCATTATTCCCAATAGTGATTCTCAGTACAGTATTTTTTTTAATAGTCAAATTGTCTTTACTGTAATGCATCTAGATATATTTGTAATCCTCATTATTCTCAGTAGTGATTCTCAAGTAATTCTCATTGCAATCAATTAAAGGTACTGTATGCAGGATTGACACTGAGTGGTTGAAC
Source organism: Enteromius fasciolatus (assembly GCA_032361145.1). Taxonomy (NCBI): domain Eukaryota; kingdom Metazoa; phylum Chordata; class Actinopteri; order Cypriniformes; family Cyprinidae; genus Enteromius; species Enteromius fasciolatus. The sequence continues at coordinate 2,437,489 of JAUMHR010000090.1, forward strand.
TAGGTATTGCAGTTTAAATTCAAAATATTGGAGATGTTTTTTGTTCACCCGGCCCCTCCTACTCAGACTTGACGCACACGCAGGTTGCCAAAATGAAGACAGCAACTAGAACGAGCGCAATGACGATGGAATGCGCTGTGTTTATGCAGAGCAGGCAACCTGGATGACGAAACACTACTGACTTCGTGATTGGGAGATAGATGGGGGGTGGCGCTTCAGACCAAAACAAAACATGACAACATAAACATCAGTTGAGGGCTGCAACTGCGCTTTTTAAACAAGAATATCCAGGCTGTACTACTACTGTCAGTGATATGAGTACTTGAAATTAACATGATTTCCTAATGCCTGTTGAACATAACAGAGACATTTTATGATTATTACAATACATTTCTTACATACGGTTCCTTTAAAAACAGGGTCAAACTGTCATTACCACAACGCTAGGGATGGCACGGTTCATGAAAAAAAACTGTTCGGTTCGCTTGTCTCGATTCGGTGCATGCACGGTTCGACAGTTCATGGCATGCGCAATGTAGCCTTGTGCCCCGTATGTGACGTCAGTGTGTTTCCCTTTCGCGTGAAAGAATTGAGGTGTCTACGGTGTGGAGTAAGTGCTGCAGGTACCCAACAGGCCGGGCCGGGTTCGGACAGATATTTAGAAAGGATGCTCGGGTTTGGGTCGGCTCGGTTACACCAGCGCAAATGTGCGTCTGTGTTATAACGACGCTTTTTGCCCCGTGTGCGCTGATGCTCTCATTCGTTGACATTTTCGAACGCCTTCCTACAGTTGCTTAATAAAAGTGGGCTTTCCACACAAAAAAGTGCATGTGTCATTAGTTTGAGAAAAAAATTTGGTTATAGCTCTGTCGGACGCGAGCTGGGCTCGGACAGAAAAATACGGCCCGATCCGCGCTCTATAACCTATTCGGAAATAAAACAATAGATAGAACTGCGACTGTATGCAAGTATTGTGCAACACGCATACAATACAGTTTATGAATGATCTTTTTTAATACTGTATCCTAAATTGTGGATAATTAAGCTATATGTCATATGCTGAAGTACATTTCTGGAGTGTTAAAGATTAAAAGAAAAAATAACAAGAACCGTACAGAACCGAAAACCATGACCCTAAAACCGTGATACAAACCGAACCCTGGGTTTTGTGAACCGTGCCACCCCTACACAACGCATCACTATTTTTTGGTTAATTGTCATTATTCGCATACTGTAATTGAAAAAATACAAAAACACTACCATGATGAATTTTAAATTAAAAAAGGCGCATTTTTACATAATGTAAAAAAAATATTATTTTCTTCTTTGCATTATTGTATAATGAAAATTATTGGTAATGTGTATTAAATTGTTACTAAACAGGGCAAAGAATCTTCAAAACAAAATTTAATCTTAATCTTTCGTTCTTTCGTTGATCTTCACCAACACAAACAAATCAGAATATATCACATATGATTCATCCTGTTGTATCCAATATATATTTTCTTTTTTTCTTGCACAACACTCCCAGCTGTCTATTCATTAATCCATCTCTCTCTTTAATTCTCCTATTTTTGATGTCTGTCTTAACCATTACAAACACACCATTTATCACATTCCTCTGTCCTTCCCAGTGTTTCTCCTCAAACCCCTCCTTCTCCGTCCTCTGGATTCCGTCCCTTGCTCCCTGCATCCGTACATCATCTCTTTCTCTGCGATCCTCTCCACCTTTCTGCCCTTCCCCAACATTCCTTCACTGCCTTCTGCCCGTCTGACCTCACTGGTGGTTTTGTGTCATTCCCCCCAAACAAATCCAGCATGACACATTTAATCCTGCTAAATCGCACACAAATAATGTTTGAAACACAAGTCCTTAAAAAAACCTCACCAGTGTGGACACGTGATGGTAAAATACCTACCAACACATATAGGCAAACAACTTATGTTAGCAAACTGGAATAAGTACTGATATTGAGCTTTAGCTGTAGAAAATCGAGAAATAACTATAGAAGGTTGTTCTGTATCATTTCAGGTAAATAGGAAAAAATGCTATTATATTTTTATTTAATGCATAAGTAAACATACTGTTTTTAATCAAAATTAAATTTCATCAAACAAAAACAAAAACAACAAAAGTACTAGCATGTTTTTGAATGTATACCAAAACAACACCAAGTTATTCAATGCATGATAATACCATGTTTTTACACATAAACCATGCTTTGTTTTGTTTTTATATCTATACTTGATGTGTCTCTCACTTACTTTTAGGGTGTAACCTAATGTAGTCAAATTGACTCAGACATGTGTGACCCTGCACCACAAAACCAGTCATAATAAGCACGTTTTTGTAAAAATAGCCAATACATTGTAGGGGTCAAAACAATCGATTTTTCTTTTATAATAAATAGTTTTTTAATACGTTTCCTACTGTAAATATAGTCTGTCAACTTTTATCTTGTACTAACAAAGCATTCATCGACGGAAAGCTTTTAACGTTAGATGATCTCAAAATAAAAAGATTAGGTAAAATAGATTACCTATACCCTTAAATATGTAAACTATCACTAGTACCATGGTATTACCATCTGATACGTTACATCACTGCAACGTTAACTTTTTAAAACTATTCTTGAACTGTCACATCAACAGGTGATCAATAAACTGTCTTACCTTCGAAGAATCTCTGTAAGGCCTCCGTTTCATCAATCACGGTTTCCATTCTAGCGGCTCCCGCTTATAAACTCCATGAACATGAACGGACGGAGCGGCGGGAGTCGCGTGCGCTTCAAACCGTCATCATCCCAATTTGACGCACAATTATCTTTATATATTAGCCTACTCACAAGCCACTGAGTTCCCCGGAACGAGCTCAGTATCAATATGTCCTCTGGATAATGAATTAATATAACTAAACCGCTCACTAGTTTCCGTTTCTCGTGTAAAACACAAATTCCTTTTCTGAGATTTTACCTTTGGATGTCAGGTGGAGGCATATTCCAGTTTTCCCCGAGGCTTTCGTTTATTTATGACCGCGATACATAATCGCAGACGTATTTTATTGAGAATTAGTCATTTGAAGTTTTATTCGGTAATACTTATCCTGTGAGCAGGTTTCGCGCTCGAGCCCCTTTCAGTCAAACGCGCTCAACGTCCTTCTCTGCGCGCTCTCGCTCCACTAGCCGCGTGCGCGCGAGAGCAAAGACAAACGCACTCCCCCCTTTAAAAAACTAGATTAACAAGGACTTTTTTTTCGATTGAGACGTGGTAATTTATTACATATGAAACATGTCTTTTCGTTAAATTACATCTCCAAAGTTGATGAAATAGCACAGAACACATAAACCAGTGTTTGGTGAAATGTTTTGATTTATTACTGAAATTATGTTTATTTTCCTTTAAAAAGGTAAGGAATTGTTCTTTATGAATTCCTTTAACTTAATTGCTACAGTTAGGCTACTTCTGAACTGCATTAAATAAGCTATAGATGCTAGAACAATTAAATATAAAGCAATAGTGAATTTTACACGAAAATGTAACATCTACTGTTAAAATGCATATTTTTAATGTTTTACATTTAAATAATTCGATCAATAAGTTCATTTATTTGAAACAATCAAAAGAGCAAGCGTGGAGGCTGACATGGGGTCTAGAAACTAATTAGTAATACCATTTAGAAAAAGTAATGAGTACAGTGATCTAATTACACTGTTAAAGATGTAATAATGAATGACTTCTTTGGCTATAGTAACTTACCCAGTGTAGCCATAAACAACTTGGCATATGACTTTTATTTATTATTATTAAATTGTATTTAAATTAATTACTTTTTGCAAAATCTACTGTACAGGACAAATTGTAGCTGTGCGGTTTTTGAGTGATCTACGTTTACTTCTATAAATACCATAGTACAAACATTTTTTTTGAAGTTGTAAATAAACCACAGATTACATTTTACACTATGATAAGCTATAAAATACACTAAATGTTAATATTTTACAAGAAATTACTATTAGCCTTTATACTTCACAATTTCTAATTTCATGGTTGTTTCAGTTTTACTTCACATTTCTTTTCAATGATTTGCTAAATTTATTACACATTTTGAGTGAAAATTGTTTTACCACCATTATCATTTTTTGTGCATTTATCCTTTACGTCGTACAGATAAGAATATGGGATATTATGATACCATCTGATACTGGAGCTGTTATTTTATTTGACATATTTTTGTCCTTTTTATGAAGCGTGCAAAAAAGTACACAGATTTTGCACATTTGTATCTTTTTAGTGCAGTTTTTCATGATTCAGTCATAAAAATATTGCAGCAGCACATTGGTTGTGTTATTGGTTGAGGGATTGTGAATGAATGAGGTGTAACGCCATCATTTATCACTGCATGAGCTGAGTGATCTGTTTCTCTCGTCTCTTTATCCGCGACCTCTTTACAAACAATGACCCTGTGTCCATCCGACCCCCCTCCCAATCAAATGCAGTTTTGTTGTTTTTACTCACAGCTGGAGCATCTTTCTCTCTCTCTCTCTCTTTTTCTGGCTCTCCGTTTTTCCTCTGTTTGACCTGAACAACATGCCCGTTCTTCCCACGACACACTGCGTGGATTGTTTGGGAGGACGCAGGCGAGAAAAAGAGAGCTTGAGGCTGCAGAGACAAAGAAACATCTGGCTGTGTTAATGCACTTCGTCTAAATGTGAGCGTAGCTGTGTGGCTGCACACATGTGACCCTGTCCACAATGAATATGTGTGTGTGAGTGTGTGTGTGTTTACATGGGAGTGTGTGTGTGTGAAGTTACAGCATGTCTTACTCCAGCTGTATATGGCTATTGTTGACTAAAGTCATTGAGACCATGTCATTCAGTAAAGCTAATCTATAACCAAATGACAGACACTGTGGTTTGTAGTGATTTAGACCTTGTGGTGAGCTTTTTTTTTACTACTAACATAAGTTGTTAGCAAACTAAAAACCCAATCCATTTCCCTCTAAAACATTTTCAGATTATATTTTACACAAAGACCTTAAGTAAGGGCTCAAATTTCCTCTCTCTCTTTCAGCAGGTGTGTTTTTTCACCGCATGCTGACTGATGTGTCTTATCACACATTCCAGTAAATTACGAAGTGTGTGCATGTGTGTTTGTTTTAGATAAATGCACACGTTTTTACTTGTATGTGTCAATGGTTGCAGATATATTTTTAAAACTGTGTGTTTCCATTTATATGTATATACTTGTATATACACATATAGTTATATATATGTATATTGTTGCATGTATCATGCAATGCAAATCTGCAAATTAATTTATAAAAACATTATTAATTTAACTGATTCAAAGGGTACTGATTAGCCTTTTAAATTAATTAAAATAATTCAAAAAGATTTTTTGTAATGGCAATATTCAAAATCTGTCTTTACGGACTTTGTTTTTCCAGTTAGCTACAGTATAAATTGCAAAAACTTATTTTAATTTCAGCTAGTTAATAGCAAATATTGTATTCCCTCACATTGAAATTTGATTTGCAATTCTGCATCCTGTTCGATACCTCAATTAAAATACATAGGCCTAATTGATTTATAAATTAATTTACTCACTTGATTAAATGCATATGTACACATAAAGTATTACATAATTTATAAGGATCAAAAATATTCTCTGACCTCTAGTGAGTGCCTTTTGGAAAAAAACAAAACATTAAAAAATAAATAATAAATCTGTAGAAAAGCGAAATGTCCAGCAACAGTACATTTTGCTGTGTAACATTAATGAAGCTAAAGAGTAAGGCTAAGATAAACTTTTACCGATCAAATTTATTCACAACAAATGCATCTAAAATCCAAATGTTTGAATCATCAGGGGGTAGCCTATTAAACTTTGTAAAATTTCACACTTTATGGCTTTGCTTTATTTTTAATGTGGTTATATGTATAATATTATTAATAAATTATATTATAATTAATATATTAATAATAATAAAAAACACACACACACCTATATAAATGTGCACCTGGTATTTATCACATTATGAGGACCAATTGTACCCACAAAGATAGGAATACCAGTAAATTTTGACCGTGTGGGGACATTTGTTAGGTCCCCATGAAGAAACAAACTTTTAAATCACACAGAATGAAGTTTTCTGGCAATGCCTGTAGTTCCTGTAAGGGGTAGGTTTAGGTGTAGGGTCAGTGTAGGCCAATACCACATACAGTTTGTACAGTTTAAACACCATTACACCTATGGAGAGACCCCATAAAACATGTAAACCCAACATATGTGTGTGTGTATGTGTGTCCTGCGTTGACGTCACTCTCGCTCACTAGAGCGCGCTAGAGACCATCGACCGGAAGAACCGGAGAAGAGGGCAGGTAACCCGCGTTGTTGCCATAGATACTGAATTTATATTAGATAAACGCATTTTTTTTTAACATTTCACACTAAAATCTTTATGTTTCTGAAGTATTTATTTAAAGATCTTGAATATTTCACCGTTATTTATGTGGTTTAAAAGCGTTATTTGCCTGTCGACGTTCCTGCTGTATGAAAAAACTTTATACAAGTAATGTTTTAATATGAAACTCCCTCAAAGTATTTTTTTCATAAATTTTTTTTTTTCATAAATTTCAGTCTATTGTACAATTCTTTTGATATGTCCACAGTGAGCATATTTGGCATTATCCTGTCTATGTTTAGACAATTCATGAGTAAAATGGGGAACCTACATGAGAGCGAGAACTAGATTATTTCAAATCTGATGCCATCATTTCATCATTTGACAGTCATACGTGCTGCAAGCTAACGGCATTATCGGCCCATCCTGATCTGCTTGTATGGCCTAACTAGAAATGTGGGGCGTGGGACGCTGGCACGCTTCACTAGGTCAGAGTTTGTACTAGAGTGTACTCTTTTTACTGCCATTGATGGTTCTATGAAGACATTTTAACCGCCGTGGAACCTTATTATTACACAAGAGGTTCCAAAATGGTTATTTGAAGAAATGTTTGCTGAAATATAATAAAAATTGTTTTAATTTTGACACTTTAGTTCTGTTTCAACATCTACAAGCTACCTTACCTTATAAGGCTGCAACATGAGTGAAATGCATTCAGCAATTCTGATCAAATAATAATAAGCATATAACACACAGTGCCACATAACATGATATGCATGTTTTAACCGTTTGACATTCGGCTTCTTCTGTTATTTTGAGAGCATTAAAATAGATACATATAAATTATGTTGAAAATTATTAATTCTTATGTGAAAAAAAAAAAAAAAATCCTATTTTTGATCTGAGCGTGATCAGATTAGAAATGTTTATGCTTTTTTAAATAGTTGACATACAGTAAGACATAGCATTGGAAATATATACTTTTTTCTTTAGATTTTTTCAACAGAGACCCTCCACTGAAACTGAAATAGCTTGATTATTTGATCGTCTGTGAAGGGTTTGAATGATCTGAGTTTGATTAACGCAAACTAGCTTGTAGATCCTGCTTTGTGTAAACGCTGCTCACATGACACTGACTGGCAGGTCAACAAAAGTCTTGCATCCTGGAAACTGATTTTCATTGAAATGCACATTAATTTTGCAGCACGGACATGGACAGCATAATTATTCTACCTTGCAAGATAACACATTCTCATATAGATATTGTAACAGTCTTGTACTTGTTGAATTGAAAAGTGTCTGTTTTGCACAGTATTTCATGTGAAATGTCTTTCACTTGTACTTGTAGTGTCATGTGTTTATCTTAGCAACATGTTAAAGGCAATGTCTACGTTCACAGCTTGGTTATCAGCACAATGCAGCTGCCGTAACCCAGACTGTAACGTCACTGTCAGAACAAAAGAATCGTAAAATGAGCGTGGACAAAGCAAGAGATGCAGTAAATCCGTCTGCCAGATACAGTGATCAGCCTCCTGAATGAACCACGCTTTAATAATTCAAGCTTTAGACTGGCTTTCAGAAAATGAGCTGATTTTCATTCATGGGGAAAAAACAAGGGAAACAAAAGATGCTGACAATTAGCAACATTAGGCTCTTAAATGTCTGATGGCGTAATCTCACTTCTGTACCCTGTAGAGTTTC
>JAUMHR010000090.1:2484643-2497127 GCA_032361145.1 Enteromius fasciolatus
TTGCGGAGCTGGAAAGAAAGACGTATTTGCAATCACACATTGACCGCATAATCATACAGTATGATCAAATATTGGGCGGGACGTGTCCCCCTGTCCCCCCATAAGATTACGCCTATGATGTGAAAACCGAATTGTATTTGTTTTCATGCATGCAACGCTCTTCACACTCATCTGTTTGCTTGTAGCATCTCTCTACATTCGTCATGGATAAATCAGAGTCCATTGCTACAGTAGATGACGCGATTAAGAAGCTGAAGCTGCTGGACTCCAAAGACAAAATCTGGACTCAGGAAATGCTGCTGCAGGTGACAGACAAATCCATCAAACTCCTGGACTGCGAGACCAAGGTGAGCAGGATCTTTTCTGATGTGTGCACAAGTAAAGTTGACTTTTGTAAAGTCAATATAAAATCAAAAATGAGACTGTTTACTTTCTTAATCCATGTTTCTTGTCTTATTGTGAGTCATTCGGTGTTGCATTGCAATGAATATATTCTTTGTAATCTTTCATCATAACGTACTGCACTTTCCCACTGACATCATCTAGGCCGTGCCGTTTCAGTCAATTCTGCCCCATTTTTTCCCATTGAAAATCCTGTATGGTACTGGGTTTGCACATTTTTATTAATTTAAAACCAAGTTGAGTCTTAAATATCCAGGAAAACCTAACAGCACACTTGAGATCATGGAAATGATAACCAGTTGAAGACATTAGCATGTTCCACACCTGTTCATCAAACAAAGCCTCTTCTAACCCTATGACCTAGTGTAATCTGATCTGATCTGGAATAACTGGATAGGGAGCGTTTCATCCGTGTGAATCGATTGTGAGTGTGCCATCATTATTCTGGTAATATGCGACCATAAATGCCAACTTTACTAGATCTTTGACCTCATTAATGATTGCAATCATTGTTTTCAGGATCGAAGGTCGTAAGCGTCTTTTGTGTTTTCATAAATTACTTAAAGAATTTATTTAATTTTTTAAATAATTTATTTAATTTTGATGTGCAATTGACATTTTAATTAAAATAAAATAAAACCAAAATTTAAATATTAAATCAAATAAAACGAAATTAAAAACATTTTCTGAGAGTCATTTACCAAGTAAATTCTTTGAGAATCAGGTTTGTTTTTCTGCTTTTTGTTTATATTTTACATTAATCTTTTTTTCTTTATTATTTTTTTCTGCATTTAATATACAATTAGCATTTTCTTAAATTGCATTTTATCTTGATATTTTTTTAAATACGTTTTTTATTAAGCATTTTAGGGTTAGGCGATATGACGTTCTAATTCTCCGTTCTTTATCTCAGGAAGAGCTTGAAAACTTTCCTGTGGCCACAGTCCATCATTGTCAGACGTTGTTGAACCAGACCAGATATCCATCCATCCTTCTGCTCATCTGTCAGGACAATGAACAGCACAAACCAGACATTCACTTCTTCTACTGCGATGAAGTGGAGGTGAGACTCACACACACATTGTACTTGTAGACATAAGAAAAGTATCATCGTACTTAAAATGCATGATATTTCAGGCTCTGTTATTCTTTAGACATCATGAGAAATGTTGTATTCACAAGCAACAGCAAAACAAACACTCACGCATACCCTTATACATATATATATATTACAAACATACAAATATGTTTATACTGATTCAAAGTATAAGTCATGTCATTTTAAGCATATTTCTGAGAAGTACTAAAAGTATACTTTACTATATTTTAGTTTAAAAGAAGTACACTAATAGCACACTGAAACTTCTTTTTCGTGAGGGATGCACAGACACCGCGATCAAACCTATGTGAATTTCATCACTAAAATCTCCCAGAAATACTGCACCTGAACGATTAATAACAAATGACCTTTAAAACCTTGCAGTAATGCTTTCACTGTATCCGTGTGTGTGTGTGTGGTTGTGTTTTAGGCCGAGATGGTGCACGCTGACATTGATAGCGCTTTGGGAGACAACACGCGCGGCAAGAAGATGCGACCGCAGACGCTAAAGTGAGTCCCAGCTCTCACAGACGCAAACACACACTACTGGAGTGGTTTTTAAATAACTAATTACCAGCAAGAACGACTAACACCAAATTTCTCAGAACTTCTACACACTGAACAGACTGTACGTCTACTGATGTCCTGAAGACATGGAACCGGTTCTTAGGATGTTTAGCACTAAAAAGCCTACTGTGTCATATTTAATACACACAATTTTAAGGCATCTAAATGATCAAAAGGACTAGAACCATACTGAAACCATACACAAACACTACATGTTTTTTTAGCTAGTAAAAGTCATTAGACATTAGACCAATTTTTTTAGTACTGAATGAATTGTTTATAATTAACATTGCCCATATTCTTCACCAGCTGAGCTTGTCACATTGCATTCATTTTAAAATTATAAAATGTATGCATATTTTAAGTTGCTAACTACATTTTAGACTGTCTTCAAATACTTAAGTACACTTTAAATAATTTGCATTTAAAGGGCAGTATTACCCAATCCTCATTAAAAGTGATTTTAGGTTTATTAATACGAAATATGCATTGTGCACAAGCAATACTCCAAACAAGGTTTAATTAAAATGTTTATAGATAATAAAATAAAATGTTTTTTAGTAAATATGTTAATAGATTTTAACTTAGTATGAAATAAAAATATATTTTAAATATAATGCTTTTTTACTAGGCTGCGTAGGCTTTTTTTTGAGGACATGTATTTTCTCTCTCCTCTCCACCAGGTTGAACCAAGAAAAGATGAAACACCAACGGGAGAGCATCATCCCGGCCTCGGAGCCTAGAAGTCCTGGCCCTGGGGTCAAAGGTCGCGTAGCAGCTACAGACATGAAAGGTGCCAGACACGCAGCTTTAAAATGCCTATATGCTTACGTATACAGTAAATGCATGGATCCTAAATACTCTGCATGCTTGTCTCAGATGAGCTGTCGATGCAGGACCCCGAGTCCAATATGAAACTGGCCCAGCGGATTGAAAAGGACGTGGTGAGTGCCTGCGCAACACTGGATATCTGCACACACGTAAAACACACTCAACCATTGAGTGTATCAGATTCGTGGTTACATCAGAGCAGACGTAACGCTGTAACCCCGTGTGTTTTCACTCTGTGTGTGTCATTCAGCAAATCCTGAACTGCTCTCTAGACGACATCGAGATCTTCGTTGCACGTCTTCACAAAGCGGCAGAGGCTTTCGCACAACTCAACCAGCGCAACAGAAGCAAGAAAAACAAAAAGAGAGGACCGGCAGGTACATATGCATTTCATATAAACGCTGCATTCGTTTATTCATTCGATAAAGCCCTTATTAGCTTGTTAGCTTATGCTTAGCATGAAAACAGCATGTGTAAATGCAATTGCAAACTTACATTTATTTTATGCTAAACAGTGCAAATAGATTTACATATTTATGTACTACATAAAAATGCAATTGCAAAAGTAGTGCTGAAGTCAAACTAAAGATGTTAAGAATACTTTAAGCACACTTTACATATCTTGCATTTAAAAACAATATTATTCAAAGATCATACAGTCCTCATCAGTAGTGACACATTTAAGGCTCAATATTAAGAAATGTGCATTGTGCTCAAGTAGTATTCCATATATAGTTGAATTATAATGTCAGTAAATCTTAATAGATTAGAAATGAATGTATTGTAAATGTTGGTTTTGGTGCTTTGCTGAACAAACATGATTGTCATGTGTGTGTGTGTTTTAGAGGGAATGCTAACTCTACGAGCTAAACCTCCATCAGAAGGCGAGTTTATCGACTGTCTTCAGAAGCTGAAACTCTCTTTCAATCTGCTGGTGGGTTTCGCTTGTGTCTCATTGTGCCTACACTGAACAAAAAATGCAAGATTTTAACTCTTTGGTTTTATTTAAAATATCATCTGGAACATTTGTACTCGTATTTAAACATAACAAATGTTTTTTTTTTAGTTTAAGTGACGATTTATGTAAGAGTTGTTTTATGAGTTAAATGCGTTCATAATATGTGTTGACGGTGTGTGTGTGCCCTCTACAGGCCAAACTGAAGAAACACATCCAGAACCCCACTGCTGCAGAGCTCGTGCACTTCCTGTTTGGACCTCTGGAGATGGTGAGGAACGCAATGAAAACACACCATGAACTTCTGTTGGTTTTACTATAGAAACTTATGCTTAGAATTACATCAGACTAATTAAATGCAAAAGTTATCACTAAAACGCAACCTTTTTGATTTAGTAAAAAAATAAAGGTAATTTTATTATGTATATACCTTTATAAATAAAGGTAATGTTATTGCTTAAAAAACTAAAACACAACTTTTTTGATTTAATAAAAAAATAATAATAAAGATAATTAAATTTGCAAATAAAAATAAATAAATAAATGCTACCGGTAAAAGACAACTTTTTGGATTCAATAAAAAAAATTATTACAAATGCAAATAAAATATAAATAATTAAATGTTAATGATAAAAGACAACGTTTGGATTTAATAAAATAAATAAAAGATAATAAAAAATTCTATTGAAATATAAATACATTCTAATGTTATTGCTATATTACATTTTGGTTTTAATAATAAAAAAGATAATTAGAAATGCAAATAAAAATATAAATAAATAAATACAAATTTTACCATTGAAATTTTATAATAATAATAATAATATAAATATTAATAAATAACCCTAGAATATAAATAATTCAAAATAAATAAATAAATAACCCTAAATAAATAAGATCCTTTTTATGTTTACCTTTAAGGACTCCTCAAATTGGCTGATTTATCTCAAGTTCTGTCTGAGCTATGTAATTTATATAAGCAATTAGTATATTATATTTTTTGTCGTTATATGTATCCTTTTATAGAAATTGATTAGAAATGACTACGGACCAACCCAAAATCTTAATGCTTATGCTATCACAAAGACAACTTTTTGCTTTTTATAAAAAAATATATAATTAATATGACAAAAACATGTATAAAAATAATATAAATAACCCTGAATAAATAATCTTAAATTAATCAGTTAATAAATTACATAACTTATTTACCTTTAAGAGCACCCCAAAAATATCCTTATATTATAGTAGTTACCTAATATATAGTAGCACAATAATAGTAAAGTAATCATCATCATCCTTAACCTGTTTGGTATATCAACAGAATGCAGTGGTGTATGTCAGTTATTTCTCTGCGGCTCATTCAGGTCTCATCCAGTCAGAATGTGAACACAGCTCTCAATTACAAAACCACTTCTATGTGTGCATTCAGATGCTGCAGAGCTGTGGCAGTCCCGAGCTGCCGCGGGCGGTCATCTCTCCTCACCTGTGCCGGGACACCGTGGACTTCCTGAGAGGACACCTGACTCCCAAAGAGATGACCATCTTTGAGCTGCTGGGAGACGGCTGGACGCGGCCCAGGTGATGATTCAGCCGCTGTGGATGTGTTACAGGAGTGTGTGTCAGTGGTAAACAGATACAGCCAGTGTTTGATCAGTATCAGATGATGGTAGTTACATAAACAAGATTACTTAGGTGTTACACTGCTGTGAATTGAGCAAATGATGTAAAGTCTTTCATTTTAGTCTCTATAGATTAGCATCATTCACTGGAAATTATGAATTTTGCAAAATGATGCTACATTTTTTTTTACATTTTGGCAGTTTTGACTAGTAACCAACTGACATGTATAATGGTTGTATATTATTATTATTATTAATAATAATTTATATATAATATAAAATATTACATGATACATGTTATCTTTTTAGAATAAATAATTGTAAAATATTAAAATCTCAGCTTCTCTCTAGATCAGCATCAGCATTTGTTTTAATTTTAGCTGTTTTAACTAGTGACAACTGACACAAGTTTTTTTTAATGGCTAAAATTCTTCTTCTTATCATTATTATTATTTTTGATTATTAATATTAAATATTACATGACATATTTTGCCATCTCTATAGAATAAATCATTTAAAAATATCCAAATAAAATATCTTTTCTCTAGATTAGTCATGGAGCATTGAAAAACCCATTAATATGTATGTGTTATTATGAATTTAATAAATATTGTGTAATATTTTGTATTTTAGGAGTGTTGGCTAGTGATCAACTTATATTAGTTTTTAGTTTTATTAAATGAGGATTATTATATGATATTATTTTTTTATTATTGGGTATATTTAATGTTATCTCTTTAAAACATATAAATAAAATAAATAAATAAATGCGTAATATTCTGTCTAGGTTAGCATCAAGCATTAAAAAAAATGAGTATGCATGTTTTGTAAAGTTTATAAAGTAAATTATTTTAGCAGTGTTGACTAGTAATCAACTGTTGTTTTTTAATGGCTGATATAATGATTTATTGCATGAAAGATTATAAATAATAATGAAAGAAAGTGTTCAAATAAAAATTGTCTGTTTAGACTAGCAGAAAGCATGTTGTCTGATTGTGGGCGTGTCTTTGTGTATCTTAGAGCTGATTGGCCGAGAGATCAGTGCGCTTCTCTGTACGTCCCAAAGTTTCGGAACGGCTGGGAGCCGCCGCTGGAGCTGTTGCGCTCGTCGCTGTGGGAGACAGAGACCGCCGGAGCGCCGGTGCAGACCGAATACAGACCCAAAGAGGTGAGGGCCAATAAACACACCATCCCGATCTCGTCTGTGTGAACATCTCCTCTCTGTATTAAATCCATATCATCATGTTTCTTCTCAGTTCTTTGGATCACAGTCATCACTCTCTTCAAACGGGTGAGTCTCACAAACTTTGATTTGATCTGTAGTAAACTTCTTGTGTTCAACTCATGATGTGGACACGAATGATTGAGACCCAACCAAAAACACCTGCTGCAGATGATTTCACGATGTCCTTCCAGTGACGAGGTCATTCCAAGATGCTTCCCTTCTGATCTTCAATTAAATTAAATGTGATCCAGGACCACAAAACCTGTCATAAGGGTCAATTTCTTGAAACTGCGATTTATATATCATCTGAAAGTTGAATAAGCAAGCTTTCCATTGATATACTATATGGACAATATTTGGCTGAAAATTTAAATATTGAGAAAATCGCCTTTCTAGTTGTCCAAATGAAGTTCTTAGCACTAATCAAAAATTAGGTTTTGATGTATTTATGGTAGGAAATTCACAAAATAATTTCATGGAACATGTTCTTTACTTAAAGGAATAGTTCACCCAAAAATGAAAATTAGCCCATAAATGTACTCACCCCCAAGCCATCCTAGGCTTAAATAACACAGAGGTTTTTTTGTATTTTTTATCCTCGCTCTTCCAAGCTTGGTAATGCTGGTGGATAGGGGCCATTATTTTGAAGCTCCATAAATTGTATATATCCGTCGTAAAACTAACCTATACGAAGAGACTGTTGCTTCATGTGAAGATTTCGTTCTGATTTCGTTCTTTTTTCCAGGTCTTTCTCGGCGCCTCCTCCTTCTCGCAAGTATGCGAAAATCCGCTACCACTTTGTGGCACGGAACGTAAACGAGCTGTCGGTGCTTCAGGACGAAATTCTGGAGGTATGACGACTGTGAAAAATCACGTTTAAGATCTCAGGTGCTTCTCATAGACAGCAGTGAGATTAATTTGAGCTCTAATGAGGTTTCACTCAAGTCTCCTGCTTCAGACAATTCTGCTGAGAAAAGGGTTTCCTCTCAAATCAGCCTTAAATTATGCCAACAAAGTCTCAAAAGAAGTACTGTCAAATGATTAATTGTGATTAATCGCATTCAAAATAAAAGTTCTTGTTTACATAATATATGTGTGTGCGTTGTGTATATTTATTATGTATATATAAATACGCAAACATACAGTATATATTTTGAAAGAATTTACATGTAAATATTTATATTCTTATAATTTATATCATATATATATATATAAATATATATATTTTGGAAATATTTGCATGTATTTTGAGATATTTTTATTATTATTATTATTTAATTATATTTACTATATAAATGTAACATTTTTCTTTTTATATACACTGTATGTGTATGTATGTATGCACAACATTATGTACACAAAAACTAAAACTTTTATTTTGGATGTGATTAATTGCGATTAATCATTTGACAGCACTAATATAAACAATATATTTTTGTTAAAAATACACTGTACAGTATGTGTGTGTATGTATATATATATACTTATATATACATAATAAATATATGCAGTACACACACACATATATTATGTACTTTTTTTTTTTGGATGTGATAAATCACGATTGATTGTTTGACTGCTCTAGAGTGAACTCTAATATTTCTCCAAAGATAATAATTCCCCAAAGGTGAGCTGATCTGAGCCGCAGTGCACATTCATTTGACACAAAACACTAGCAAAATGCTTGGTGCAATCAAGTTGTGTTGTGTGTCTGAAGGTGTTGGAGGATGATAAGCAGTGGTGGAAACTGAGGAACCGAAGCGGACAGGCGGGATACGTGCCCTATAATATCCTGGATGTGGTGAAACTGGAGGACCCTCAAACTATGATCGATCCACCATACAGTCCAGGAATACCTTACAGTCCGGTAAACACATTAACACAGTAAAACAGCAGAAAAACAAGCCAGTTTTGAGCACTTAAAACACTAACGAATCATTGTTTTTGTCTCTCACGCAGCCTTTCCGAGGACAGTCGCCCTCCGGCTCACTGGGCAGTGACAAAGGCAATGAGTTTGAGACAAATATACCAGATATATACGATCAGAACCTGTCAGGCAGGATCAGAGTACATCTGAAAGTGTGTGTTTAACGTGTTTGTCCTTCTCTGTCCTCAGGTCACACTCAACAGATGGATAAAGTGAACGATGAGCTGCTCATGTTGATCAGCGGAAACAAGCTCCAGCAGCCCACGAGGAACTTCAAGGTGGTGCGTCAGTCTACTGTCCCGCTGGCCTTCGACTCCAGCCCGGCTGAGGTCACCACCTGGCTCAACGCCAAGGGCTTCTCCAAATCGTGAGTCAGAGAAAATGTGTTACGAAGAACTTCTGAACTGTGTTAGAAAATAAAATGATTTCTTTTTTTGATTGAATTGATTAATTTATTTTTTTGCCGAAAACATAACTATAAAAACACAATTTAAAAAAATAAAAGAAAATGTGCTTCACTGAGAACTCAGCAAAAATGAATTAGAATTGATTTATTTCTTTTTGACTGAAAACAGAAGCCTTCTAAACTATGAAAAATATTCAAATAAAATAAATACTATGTATTTAATGACAATTCATCAAGATTCTACTTTATTAAAAAAATTATTAAAATAAAATAAAAATAGGTATTTATAGCCCCAGTTTCACAGTCCCAGACTAAATTGCATGTTTGAGCTGTTTCAGATGAAAATATCTTGCTCTCACATATCTTAAAACATGTCAGTGTCATTGTGTTAAGATACACACCTGTAATATTTTCTTATAAGGCATTTTTGTAAAAGTTGCTTAAATATCTTAATTTAACTAATGCCTAGTTTGTGAAACCGGGTCATAGTTACTTATACTCTAAAACTTCTTAAGTAGTTCTAAACTTTAAAATTGTTCAAATAAAATAATGTATTTACAAAAAAAAAAAGATCAAACCTTCTAAACTTATAAATATAAAGAAATACAATTTAATTTTACTTTATTTTAAGACCTCATTAACTCTTCTAAACTATTAACTTTTTTTACTGAAAACCCATTAAGTCTACTAAACTAAGTCTACTAACTGTTTTTTACTGAAAACGTAACTATATATATATATTTTTTTTCTCTGATTGTTGAAATAAAAAAGAAAAAAAAGTTACATAAATGTTGAGTAAAAAGTCCATATGGTGTGTGTGTGTTTCAGGACGGTGGAGCGTCTGGGCATCCTAACCGGTGCTCAGCTCTTCTCTCTGAATAAAGATCACCTGAAGACAGTGTGTGGAGATGAGGGATCTCGCGTCTACAGCCAGATCACGGTCCAGAAATCACAACTAGAGGTCAGTGTCACTTCACACAGACTGCCTCGGCACAGAACTCTTCTCATGTGTCTTTTCTCTCTCTCCATCAGAAGAGTCGAGGAGACTCAGAACTGCAGGAGATCCTGTCCAAACAACAAGAGAAAATTTCATCTGCCTCCTAAACCCGCCCATACAGGCTGTCGATCAAGCAGTCACCCGGCAACAGTAACCATCAACCCAACCCACCAATCAAGTTCTGCCACACGTCGACCAAAAGTCTAATCCAAGATATTTTTTAATTGTATATTTATTGTTGGTGCTTTTTATTGTTAGTATATGTATGGACCTTATTGTAATTTATCCACATACGTTATCTCATTCATGCTGGACAATGCTTAATAATCTTTATTGCATGAAAACAATGTATGGGTGAACCTCAGGAAACATGTACGGGTCACGCTTCAAAATAGAAAATTATGAACGATAAAAATAAAAAGTGTATGTCATTTTAAATCACATTTTTTTTCTTTAAACAGTTTTTATATACCTCTCAATGATTAAAAGTTGTCTGATGATTAAGAGTTGTCACATCAAAATCAAAAGGACAATTAAAAAAGAAAAATGACTATTTTAGGACTACCTTTTGTTGCGTTTGTCATTTTATCCCGTTTCTCAAATGCACACATTTTAATTTGGTCATTTTTGATTCCTGTTTGAAATGCAATGTGTATAGTGCAAAACACTTTCAGTGATATAAAATGCACCTTTCTTTTAGTAACCCGTACATGTTGACTGAGAGACTGGCCGAGTGAATGTTTCCTGGGGTCTGATGAACGAGTGCATCAGTGACAGTGGTTTTTGAAAGAAACAAATGTAAATAATGTGCTAAATACAGTGGCGTCATGCATGTTCCGATGCTGATCGTTATGTGAACTGAATGAAGCGAGAACAGTACATTTATCATCTGGATTCACGCACGTCTTTTTTTTTTTATTTGTATACAGGGCATTTAGAGACTTTGATCTTACAGTATGTGGTTTAATCACAATAGAGACACTTAAAGAGACACACAGATGAGACTTAATCAGTTTAATCGGATACCAGTAGTAGGAAATCAAATCAAATGTCATATTAAACCAGAAGTACAACCTCTTAGTATTATCCTCTGCTAGTTTCTCCAAATGTTATTTATAAAAAATAAAATAAAATAAAAAAAATCACTGTATTGTAAATTTCAGAAATAAAGTGACTACTAAAAAGATTGTGCCTCAGGAATTACCTTTAAAATATTCAATGCATCTAGCAGCTATGCATATCTAGTAATCAGCGATTGTAAACCAGCAATCACACAACTTTCAGGTACATTCAAGCACGTTCCTGAACCTCCAGATACATCCTTTACATACATTTCTGATCAGTCTCTTTAAAACACGTTCAAAGTGCCACAATTACCCTTCAAATACCAAAAACAAAAGTGCTACGTGTCATTTTAGCAATCTGATTGACTGGTCTTTTAGTTAGGAGACTTTTAATGTCTAGTCTGTGACGTGCTTCCTCTGATTGGTGGATTCTGCTCAGCTAACCCAAGCAAGGTTTTATTTGTTGAGGTACGCATCCAGCCAGAGTTCTCCTGATTTCTCCAGAGACCTGGGAGAAGAGTAAATGACACAGTTAGCGCTAAAGTTTCTGACAATGAATGCATGCAAAATATGAATAGGCCTACTGATAATTATGAATCACATCACATCATAGACACATCAGCTCCCACTGTGTTTTTCCTGGTTTTGAACTCTCCCGTTGTGTGTTTTATGGTTAAATTGAGTCAAATTGGTTTCCAAAATGTGCAACAAGATAATAAAAAATAAAAAATAAAATAAACACTAAAGATTAATTTACAAACATACATACATAACCTTAGTTAATGTATTAACTAACAAGAATGAAGTATGAACATGCATTTATAACACAATTTTTAAATCTTTGTTGTCATTTATTGTTAGATAATGCTAGCACACAGTGAATTAACTAATGTTAACACAACTTGTGATTTTAATACATTAGTAAATAAGATTAATAAATAATAGAAATATTGTTTATTCTTAGTTTGTGTTAACTAATGCAGTTAATTAATGGTAACTAATGCACCTTATTGTGTTAAAAAAAAGTATTACTTGAAATAAATTAAGCTTTATTTTAGTTTATTTTAATGTACTAAAAAAACAAAAATACAGTATATATTTTTCATGACAATAGTGAGTGATAGTCACCATCATGTCTTGTATTATTTGCACTTGGTTTAAATAGTATTTACTGCTATTTGTAGCTCCTCTGCTGTTTTGTTATCTTTTTCTCAAACCCTAGTGAGAGTAAAATGGGTTTCTCCAACCTGATCTCACGGCAATTCGTACATATTTTACGAGGTGGCTATTTCGTACGAATTTGTACGACCTCATTTATTCTAAATCGTACGTGTTTTACGAGATGCCAATTCGTATGAATTTGTACGAATGACCTAAACATAACCCCGC
>JAUMHR010000090.1:2498901-2519805 GCA_032361145.1 Enteromius fasciolatus
TATCATATTATGTTAGTTAAAACTCATAAATAACTACAAATAACTAATGTTAGGGAAATCTGTTAATGTTTTGTTGTGGGTTTCTGAAATAAAAAAATAAAAAAATAAATATCTGCCAATATATCGGAATATACGATTTGAAAACCAACAAATATTTGTATCGGTATCGGCCTTCAAAATCCTTTATCGGTCATATATTTACACATACATAAACACACATACAGTATACAGTATATTCTGAAAATATTTAGATGTATATATTTATATTCCAATAATTCATATCATATATAAATATATTTAATATAAAAAGTGACATTTATTTTTAAATGTATATATATATATATATATATATATATATATGCATGTTTGTGTATTTATATATGCATAAAAATTATACAGAGTACACACACATACATTATGTAAACCAAATATTTTTTTGACAGCTCTAAATCTAACACAAAAACAAAATATGACATTTTTAAATCACACAAAGTCAAAACTAAAATCCACATAAATAGCGGGCTGTAATTTTAATAATAAAAGATATGTTCTATAATTTTTTGTAGAGCAATAGTGGTTAGCTAAATTTACTTGTAACCAAATAATATTGATAATTGGAGCATGGTATTAGCATTAGCACTTTTAGCATGGTATCTCAGTACTACAAAATAACATATGATATCTGCCCTATTATGCAGTAAAAACCAGGGTTGGAACTAAACTCTGCAGTCTGTTTGAATAAATCTGTCATATTGGGATCCTTTACGATAAAAAAAAAAAATAGAAAAATAGACCAAATTTAGGAAAATGGAAAACAACTCAAAATGAAGAGGTTCTACAGCAACCACTAAAGATCCTCCTGAAAGTAATAAACTCAAATATAACTTCATAAAACCAAAGAAAAGACAACAGAGGAACTGTTATATTACTATATTTCAATGAAAGGGGAAATAAAGATAAAGATTAGAAGAAAACACATTGTGATCCAACACACAGCTTTATAACCTGCGCAATCAGTGCTGCTGTGTTTTGATTGGTGCAGAGCCTGTATCAATGAGCCTCTCACTAACAGAGCAGCGTGTAACCATAAAACCGTAAAAGTACTTTGATTTATATCAGCACTGAAAGATTATTTTCATATACTAAGGTATCTCCAAAAGTACTACGGTAAATGTTTGAAGCAGAAGTAGTAAATGAAAATGCTTGTACCTTACGACATTAAACAGAAGCACCCCCCAAAACACACCGTAGAACTGCGCGTAACACAGGAAGTAGCGAACGTAGTAACTTATACACCACAAAAGGTCCTAAAGCAGATAAGAACAGATGAGATAAGATAAGGGCAGAGAAAGTGCTGTAAAATCACATTCAACTGCATAAACATGGTAAAAGAGTCAAAGCAATCATGGTAACCTACCACCCAAAGACCATGTGTGATCATATTCTGAAAGATCTGGAACTGGAAATACACCGGAATGAGCAGAGGAGGTCCAACTGAGAAATAACAAAAGAAAGAAGAGGATAAACATCAAGCCTGGCTGATGCTTTCTATCAAAACTAATCCTATAGAACAGAAAACATGTGGAAATTATAATCTACATATAATCAGAGATATTAAGCAGAACTTAGAAAAAAAGACATGATAACGTGCTAAATTGGACTCTTGATAATAATGGAATACATTGTCAAATTCTTAATACATGGCAAAATATTTAACAAACATGTCAAGTTGCCAAAATCATATTTTTAATTTGTACACACACACTGTAAATTAATCATATAAATGTTATGTTCAGCTGGTAATTTATAAATATTACATTTATAGTTTTAGTAAATTGAGAAAAATACACATACGACATTTTTAAAATATTAACTATATAGTAAATAGAATATATGTTTTTTGGCATATTCTAGATGATACTTTACACATAAAGTAAAACAATTTTGATGGTTTGAGCTCACGAAGGTCATGTAATGGATCTACAATATTTCACAATATAAATTTTTTCTAAGATGCACATGTATTTATACACTAAATACATATATTTACATACACGTACATATTTATTTTAAAATATACACATACTATTATAAACTGCCACTGAAGGACAATAAAATAACGTTTTATTAACCAGTATAACTAGTCTTACATTTTACATAAGTTACATATTTCAACACATAAATTAAGCAATATGTAAATACTGTAAGTAGTATTTACTTGTTCAGTTAAAGACTAAAAGATAAAATAGTATCTTACAAACTTCAGTTTATCCTTTGTGATCCAAATTATGATATTAATTCCAGTAGAAATCTTGTAAACATTCCTGTAAGCCACTTACTGAAGAAGAAGTACTTGTGCTGATGGTTGTAGGGCAGATTCTTGATCTTTTTAATGCCGTACTGTAGTAAAGACAGACAGAAAGAGTCCGATCAGATGTGATCGAGTATTTTCTTCACGTATATGTCATGCGAATGGTGTGTTTGTACCTCCACAGGCTGCACGTTTCCCACTACAAAGGCATTGAGCATGTTGACGTCTGGGTCCTTTTTGAAAATGTTGGGTTTAGCGTGATGCTGGAAGTGGCGATGGTTCCACCAGCCCGCAGACGCTCCCTGAAGGAGGACACGTAAAAACACAAACACATCACACACACGAACAGACGGAGCAGCACACTAGCAGCAACTTTCATGAACATACAAACAGCGCTTCTCATGCAAAAGCACACGGTAGACTCAAGTTTGTTGTTAGCATAATGCTAAGCTAACAATGTGACACTGTACTAAGCAGCATAAACATAAAAAAGCAGAACATTTTTAAACTTAAAGCTGTTTTTGAGTGAATTGTATTTGCATATATTCAATATATTTGTTTACATTACAGTTATAGTTGCCATTGTAATCAAAACAATGAACGGTTTTGTGTGTATTTGAGGGGATTAAGCACATGTCGTACAAATTGGAAACTGAAATTTGACATTTATACATGCTATGCTATGATCACATTACCTACATCTGCTAGATTACGCTGAAAGATTACACTCGGAAAGCCTTTTCAAACTATATTAAACTTTGTAAACCATAATCCCTAGCCTCTGCTAACTGTCGTATGCCCCTAACTCATCGAATTTCCTTGAAAGGCCTTCACTGTCTGTTAAAAATGGTAAAAGTCTTTTTCCTTGTGAAGTTTGACTTTCAAAAACTACCTCAAAATAGTTCTTGTCCAGGTGTTTATATTTATTTGCTTTCATTTTATTAATTTGTCTTTGATTTACAGCTTTTCCAGTATTTTGTGGCAAGGTTTCAAAACAAAAAACTCTAAACCCTGTGTTCTTTTCCAAGTGGCAAAAGGTCAACGTCAATGGATGTGTTTGACTCACGCAAATGTAAAAGATTGTCTTGAAAACCTCTCTTCCATTTTTGCTTTTAAAAATAATTTATGAACTAAATATGCAAATGTCATGAAGGACCGTATTATTTTGTTATAATTACTGGCATTTGTTTTGCTTTACCTCAATGAAAATGCTTACAAAATGACTACAAAACTTAAAAACAAAAAACAATATCTGACCGCAAACCAACCGACTGAAAATAATCTACAGCTAAGCTGACGAGTTGCATTCCTGGAAGCATCTTTAATCATTTTTAGTGAAGACTGGGCAGGATATGTTGGTACCTTCAGGTGTCCGATGATAAATTTGTGCAGTAAGTGATCCCATCGTGAGTTTTTAAACACGGACAGATGACCGAAGTCATGCTGCAACCATCCAGCCTGCGACTACAGACAACCAAAGCAAACAAAAACATTTACATTGTTGATTTTCATGTCAAGACGTTTCCACTTGTGCTCTTTACAAGAAAACTCCTTGTTGACCAGCTAATGCTAGCACACCAAGCATCCAAAGCACAACCGAGTTTAGTTACAAATTCTGCTGCTGTTTTTAAACTGCCCCTATTTTGTTTTTGTGTTTTTTAGATGATCTTTCATGCAGTGTGTAACACATGAAAACATCCTACAAAGTTTTAAATCTGAAAGTGCACCATGTATAAAGTTATTTTCTCTCAAAAAGAAAGACTCTGAGTCCCAAGTCATTAAAACATTACCAATGTACCATTTACTTGTTGGTCTTTTCGCATTGGTCGGAATAAAAATGCAAATTCATTCTTTACCACTAGGTGCTGCTTTTGGAGCATTAAAAGCTCACAAACACTGCTTTAAAGACCGTGTAAAGTGAGTATTGAGAATTGTTCGTAAACACATTATAAATGCATTTCTGAAACATGTTAAAAAGACTGTGAACTATATAATACTTGATAAAGTTATACCGTTAAACAGTTTTTCACCATTTTCATAAGCAGGATTTATTGGGCGGGTCTAAATCGAAGCTCAGTGATGCGATGAAGCCACAGGTTTTAGCCCTGCGAGCGGACATGCCCCCACCGTTTTGATACTTTGTTTTATTTACTTCACTTTTTCTTTTAGCATTCAAATTTGGCAAGGTGGTTAATAACACATTTTTCTGTGGTGTGACAAACTCAGAACACACATTTAATATTGACTTTTTACGGACTTTAAATGAAATCGACCAATCACTGGAGGGGGACAAATAAGGTAAAAATAAATGCATATTATACAATGAAAATTTTATTTTTGTTTTTGACCTTTGAGACTCCTAAAACCAACCTTTCATGACTCATAACAGAGGCAGTTTAAAGAACCATGTCCCCTATACCTGTGCGGTCGCCAGTATAACAGCAACGATGGCCGTGTTGATCCAGCCGGTTCCAAAATACCACACCATCATCAGGGCGATGGCCTCCAGCAGCAGGATGTGACCCAGATGCAGGATGAAAAACAGGGGCTGGGTTTTGAAACACCCCTCAGTCTCCAGACGCTCACGAAGGGCTCGGAAATCCTCCACAAGAGCAGCCTGAGTGTAAACCAAGGAGAAACATCAACAAATACTCTCCTCTATGGCTGTGTTCACACTGAGAAGGGAGAGGTGAATCGACCTTGATGACCTGATTGTTTAGATACAGTAGCTGAATTGAAGTATGTGACTCATGTCTTCAGGCAAAGGTTAATTGGAGTGGTGCATTGCTTTTTGTGCTTTGATGTCACACTTAAGTTAACAAGCTGTAATTAGGGTGTCTGAGAAGTGGAATTACAGTCATTCTGTGATGTGAAGGTTATGATCCAGAGCTGCAGTGTCTGTGTCACTCCTATCATGTGTCTATATCGTGTACTATATCAAACATATTTTTTATTGATAACGTAAAAGGTGTATCATCAATAAACATTGATACCGTTATCGCCCTGGCCTAGTTTAAGTTTAACTCAGTGATCTGAGTTCAGAATTTGATGCTCAATTTTATGACTTTTTAATTCGCAATTTTGACTTTTTGTCACAATTCTTCACAAAAAAATTAATTATACCATTTAATAGCAATTTTAGAAAAGAGGAGTTTGACAGGCTTATTTAAAGGTGTTAAAAAAGCTAAATACGTATAGGCCTTACAGAAACACAGATGTAATCAATTCCCAGAATGCAGTTGACTGAGGTGTCAAAGCAGTTTTTTAAATCCACCACACACAGGTTTTATTCATCCATTAGGCCTCAGTACTCACATTTTTCTGGCGGTCAAGACTGGGTTCAGATGCCTCAAGCTCCCCGATTAACAGCGGCTTCATGTATTTCCTCACCAGCTGAAGGTTTGGATGAAACGCATTGAATGCGTCCTGTCACAACGGATTCAACAGTGATGATTGTTAGTTTATTCTTATCTGATATCTGATCTTATACAATTGCTTTAATAAGCCACCAACACATGCCTAAAATACCCCAAAATGCAGTGTAGTTTGTTATATTTGTTATATTTAAATATGAATGCAAATTAACAAAACATTTGCAAGATCACATTAACATGGCACTTTTTGCATCATGCCTACAAATTATGGTTTTGACTATGTTAGAGTTCATCTGGCCATTATGTATGGAGAAATAAAAGAAGAATTGTGAGATATAATTTCTCATTTTTATTTAGTTTCTATCTCACAATTATAAATTATAAACTTAATGTTGAAAATGTGATTATATCTCATCATTTTGACTTTTTGGGGGCATTTTGTTTTTTGCATTTTAACCAGAAGTCTAGCAGTCCATTAAGTATTAGTTTTACCATAAAAAGATGTAAATGAATGATTTTACCACATTATTTTGAGAATAAAGGAAATATTGTACCTATAATGGTAACTCTCTAGATCATGAGACACAGACATTTTCTTGCAGTAATGTGATGTAAATAAAAGTTCTTCAGTGTGTTCATGCTGAGTGTTTTACCGTGGCATCTTCTCCAGCATAGTGTCCGATGATCCTCAGTCCTCCGGGGTGTCTCTTCACCCACTGGCTCACATTATAAACCTTCCTTTCCACCACGACCCACTGATCTCCAGACTTAGTGTGTTTCTGCACCTCCTCCCAGGTGTACGTGCCGAACCTCCCATTGGTACCGGCGATCCGGTCCGTCTGCTGTCCACCGCCGCCCATCGCTGATCAAACTCTGACTGACTGCTGCTGATTTTGCACTGTAAGGCCAAGCAATTCAATGAAATATTTCATATGGTTTATCAAAATGTCTAAGAACAGTGTGACTCCCTTGACAATACATGCAACAAATTGTATTTAATGTTGACTTCTGACATTAATTGTGCCCTGTTTAATTTACCTAAAGGTGCTATATAAAATTCATTTTTTAAATCTATATTGTTTAAAAAAACCAGTAATTATTATGCATAATAATTGTGCCAATAAAGCTGTCAGGGTCTTATGAGACAAAGCCCATTGTTCAGTAATAAAGAGCTGAACAACTCCATTTTGTTCAAGTCAAAAAATAAATAAAGTAATCTTACAGAATCGACCTGAAAACATTAGGTTACACCAATCAAAGTCATTTTATGGTCAGGCCAGGCTGAAATAAAACCGTTTTCCCCTTTTATAGTGCACTGAAATACAACCCTTGTCTTTGTTTAGGAATGAGAGACAATGAATACTCACATAATCTCATTAATTGTGAAAAGGAAACCTGAGGGGTCGTGCTGAAATACATGCAACCGAAAGATTTAGCTTACTTCCTTATTTTTGCGTTAGTGACATATGTTAATGTCTTTCCCCCTCTTTGCATGACAAAGTAACATGCAAACAAAGCAGGAGCAAAAGCATTGCCAAAAAACAACTCTTGACTCTTCAGAACTGCTTATTTGAACATTTCAACTAAATAAACTGTTAAATATTACATTGCAAACGAAAAACAAAATAATTTCTTTTCATTAAAGAAAATGAATGCATGATGTCAATGCATCCATGATGTTACATAACATGAAAAGAAAGAAACAATCAAATGCACTTTCAATTATTCACTCACCCTCTATGCAGAAACTTCACACACTCTGTGTGTGATGATAAAGAGAAGCGGATGACAGGCTCATTCTGTCTTATACACTTACTCTTCATCACTTGGACTTCTGATGAATTCCGAACAGATCATTCGAGCGCCCCCGGCCAATCAGCGCGCGACTCTGCGCCAGTCTCGCGGACGAGCAGCCAATCGGAAGAGAGAGAGAACTTTGGAAGGGAGGGGCGAGCGCGGAGATAAAGAAGAGTTACTCAGGTTCGAGTTTCACATTAGCACATCCAGCCGGCAAAGTGAAGTCATGCTGAAACAATATCAGTCACCTCAACAGAAATAGAGTGAAAAACTGCTACATTTTCAAGTCAGTTAGCCTAGCATACACACTGAACATATGCAATAAAGCACAGAAGGAGACCATGCATGACGCATTTCACTCTAGAAAAGGCCTACTGTAAATATTTTTCTCTTTTTCTCATTTAAAATGACTTTTTGGATAGGGTTTGTCTATGTGTGGAAAAACAACAACTATACATTAGGCTATAGTAAATTTGACCCGTTCCAATTCAAATATGAATTCTCTATGCACATTATTTAGCACGGTTCCAGCACTTCACGTGATATAGGCACAGACTGGTGACTGATCTGACTGTTAAACATTTCAAATGAAAAAAGAAGAAGAACTTTGGACTTTTCCATGCAAAAGAAAACACTGCAGACTTATACCGAACCGCTTTATTTTCTACAGCTGCACCCTTCACAAATTGTATTCGCAAGTTGCTTTAACATCTGAATGATTTATTATCTGATAAAGCTTACAGTAAAATGAGATAAGATAATTACATGCTCACACATGCTAATTTGCTAAGATACAATTTAATATTAATTCATGTCTTTTTTTAATAGAATTTTTAATAGAATTTTTTTAATAGAATAGTTTCCAGCTATTTGAAAATGAAAAATAAAAAAATCTTTCTATACATGTATAAGTAATTTAATGTAGTTTATATAGCCATATCTGTGCATTTAAATAGAAACAGCTTTCTTTCCCCATCTATTCAGTAAACCTGTATATTTTAGGCGATGCATGTCATCTTGACCTGAAACGTGGTGAAAAGTGCTGCAACACCTTTGTCCTTCATCAGGGTTGTCAAAGCAAGGACATAGTATAAAACTTATCAGCTTGGCTCATGAAAATTAATTAGATTAGTAATCCTAATCAATCGAAGACTTCTTTTTTTATTTTTTATAATAGTTTAAACATTGCTTCAAAATCAGTTTTCCAAAACTCACATTGTCAGCCAATGAAAACCCCTTGATCCCTTATACTTGAAACTTTAAAAAAAAGTTGATCCAACCCTATAAAAATCAAACTTGTGGGGTCTCATGTTTAATAATGCATAAATGAATCTGAAAATGTCAAATGAGAATTGCCATCTCAAGCCAGTAATCTTAAAGGCAGCTGGTCTAGACTGATTTCTGAGCTGAATGTCAGCACTTGATCACTCAGCATCAGGTTCAGAGTCTGTGAAGTGAACTGACCACTAGAGGGGTTTGTGCTGCTCTGACACCGTGGAACATCAAGACTGAACTTTGATGCATTACAACAACAGTTCAGCAGAAAAATACCTATATAGGGCAGAGTGATTTAGACATGCAGCACCTCAAATCATAATATGGAGACTCTCATCTCTATAACAAGAAATGTATTCTGACTTCATAATGACTTTATCAATAATCCAATAACAAACATTATATAATGCTTTAAGTGTCAATAGTTCAAATATAGCATGATAGTTTTGAAAAGGCCATGTATGTAGTTGCTGGTATATTTCAATTTCCATTAATATTTACAGTAGTTATGAATTTCAGTGCAAAACCGAGAACTGAGAGTGTATCATTTCACTATAATTAGCAGTTTGGTCAGCCTCTGTCTGTCTGTCCTCACGGCGCTACCTTTAAAATACTATACATTTGACATTTGTTTGTTTATTTATTTTGTGTAGATATTATGTACAATCTGAGCAGCACAGAAAGTTGCAGTTAATTTGATGACACCAACAATTTTGTGTTTATTTATTGCACCAAATAGCATTTCTTTTTTTTCCACTTTTCATAATTCATAAAAGCAAATCTACATTATATAATGCATGACATATACATTTTTCATTTTCTTAATTAAAAAAAATATATTTTTGTTTATATGTAAATAAATGTTAACAATAGACTATACATGTCAATTATAGTAGGCCTACAACAATTAAATGTAATTTAATGTGACTACAAAACCAAAAAGCTGAATAAATAAGCTTTACGATGGGACAATATTTGGCAGAGATAAACTTGTTCAGATTCTTAGCAATGATGATTACTAATTAAAAAGATGAAGTTTTGATATAATGTATTTAATTTAGGAAATGTACAAAATATGTTAATGGAAGATGATGTTTAATATCCTAATGATCTTTGGCATAAAAAGATTTATAATTCTAATCCATCTAACCTGTATGTGGCTATTACTAATATAGCGGTAAAAG
The DNA here is from genome assembly GCA_032361145.1 of Enteromius fasciolatus. NCBI lineage: Eukaryota > Metazoa > Chordata > Actinopteri > Cypriniformes > Cyprinidae > Enteromius > Enteromius fasciolatus. The sequence goes on from JAUMHR010000090.1 coordinate 2,508,843, forward strand.
ATTGGCATGACATATATCAATTAAATTTTATTTTTTGTTTATTTGTAAATAAATGTAAACGATAGAATATACGTACATAAATACAACAATTAGCATACGTGTGTTTTAATATAGGCTACTAAATATTAGTTATTTAAAACCTTTAGTTTTTTAAATAGCACGTTTAATATTAATAAATAAAATAAATATATCATACAACCTATTTATTTAATATTGTTAAACATATAGCCTACGTTTCCCTGTTGCATAACGTGAACTTGGAATAGAGGAATTTGACCGCGTCTCACTCTCTCCCCTCGAACCACGTGACAATCGTGTGTAACTCTCATGTCCCTGTTTCGGTTGCTAGGGGAGAGAGACGGTCCATGGCAACGCTTTACGCAAACTCCACACTCCAGAGAAAGAGAGAGAGAAACGCGAGACAGCACTGAACGCACAACGTTGGAAAGAAACACAGACATCGAGTCGAGTGCTTGTGGAAACTTTAAACCGACGTCTCAGAGGATTTTCGTCTGATTTAGGACCACGCACACGGAGTTAGTTTGCTGACATCAGTTCGGTTCACATTGCCGCCGGCCAGGTCAAAGCGAGACCGGGATCCACAGACCGGGCAGCCGGACAAGAGCTGTGTGTGTCGGCAGAGAGACGCTCAGCACCAGGGTTCACACAAACAGACCGAAACGCTTAGTTTGTGACTGTAATGTGAGTCAATGAATGATTTTAACAAACTGCCTACTTTAAAATAGTTCAATAAATAACGAATTAGTTATTAAAACGGTACTTATGTGTAAACATTGGCAGCTATGTTGATGACACTCATCTGTTAACTTTGAGTTTACATTACAGAGACAAAATTAAGCTTTCTCCCTGTTACAGTTATACTTATTTTTACAACTACTATTACTACTATTACTACTACTACTACTATTACTATTATTACTATTACTATTATTATTATAGTCTGTTTTATAATATATAGTTTTATAAAGAGTATTGAAGCAATCTACACAAACGATCAGAATATGGCTTCTTGCTGGTATCACTGCCGTTTTTGCTGACGTTGGACCTCGTTGTACTCGGACTGAGGGGAAGCCGCCTGTAGTCAGAGCACCATGTGTCGCTGTGCTGGCTCTGTCACTGCCGGGTCAATCCTACTGAGTGAAACTGACACGGGGAGGGGGGGCCAGCCCCACAGACCGCCTCACCCTCTTACCCCGTCCTGAAACACACTCTCACGACACACACAGACAAGCCGGGCTAGCCGGCCGAGGGTATGGGCAACTCGTCCCGAAAAGAGGCCCAGGACGAAGGAGGAGAGGAAAAGGAGAAGAAGGTTAAAGAGAAGGGAGATGAAGGCGAGGAGGAGGAGGAGGAAGCGGCTGAGAATGAAGAAGAAGAGGAGGTCGGGGAGGACGAGGAGTTGCCACTCGGGGTCGATGAGCTCTTGGCGAGCGGAGATCCGGTGTTGGATCTGAGCTACTACAAGTTCCGTCGCCTTCCTCGTCAAGTCCTGGATCTGGAGTATCTGGAGAAGCTCTACGTCTGTGCGAACCGTCTCCGTGACGTTCCTAAGGGTATCACGCGGCTGCAGGGTTTACGTACCCTGGCACTCGACTTCAATAAGCTCGAAGATGTTCCTCTCTCGGTGTGCCAGTTGAATAATCTCACGTGTCTTTACCTGGGAAGCAACCGGCTGATGAGCCTCCCACCGGAAGTGAGGAACCTGCGGAACTTGCGTTGCCTCTGGGTAGAGAGCAACTACTTCCAGCGATTCCCCAAGCAGCTGTACGACCTTCCCAATTTGCGCTCACTGCAGATCGGGGACAACCGCCTGCGCACCCTTCCCTCGGACCTGTGGCGCATGGAGTCCCTGAGAGGACTCTGGCTGTACGGGAACCGCTTTCAGGAGTTTCCGCGTGTGCTCCTCAAGATGGAGCAGCTGGAGATTCTGGACATGGACCGCAATCGGATATCGGCGTTCCCAAACTTGCATCATCTTCCCGCGCTTCGACTCTTTTCCTACGACCACAACCCCGTGAAGGAGCCGCCACGTGTAGGGGAGGAGGTGCTTATCGTCGGGGAGGGGGCTGAGGAGGTGTTGCAGGCTAGAGACAGAAGGAGAGAGGCAAAAGAACGAGCGGAGAAGGAAGCGGAGGAGGCGGCGGCCGCAGCGGCAGCGGCAGCTAATCCGGTCATTCACGGAATACTCAAAAAACTCCGGATGAGCTCCGCCCTTAACCTGGCAGTTGCTAAGGAGAAGGAAACAAATGAGTCGGTTCCATCAACAACCCTAACTGGAGATGAGAACGGACCACTAAATAATGATGAAGGGGCGGAGTCTGAGAGACAAGGTGTGGCATTTGAGGAGGCGGAGCTTGGTTATGACGACGGCGGTCTAGAGTATGAAAGGGAAGAGCTAATCTGCGAGGGGGAGGTGTATGAAGGCTACGAGGGGGCGGGGTTAGAATATGAAAGAGCGGAAATGGACTACGAATATGAAGGGGAGGAGCAAGAACAACCTTGATACCTGCACCTGTTAATTGCAGTTTGTTTTCATTAGCCAACAGTCATTATTTTTACAATTCTTTGATGCTGCATGCATCTGAAGTGTTACTGCAAGGGTTGCAGGTTCAATCCCAAGGGTGAACTGGAGACTAACATTGAGTTATTGGAGCCCAGAAAATGGCACTTAAGTAACCCCAGGATACTTTATGGGGCTATGAAAGCGACTGCAGGTCGCGCTAATAAAAAGCATCTTCTAACATTAACATTAAATTATTTCGGATTGGTTGGAAAGTTGAATGAAAGGTCAAGTAAAAAAAAAACAACTGTGAAGACCTGTGAAACTGCACAACTTTTTCATGCGTCAAAACTACATAACTGTGTGCTGTGTATTTCTAATTAAGAGCAGGGCTCAGGCATTTTTGTTTGTGAGTTTGTGTAAGTATGTCTGGAACTCTACCCTGACACAAGTGTACTGTTTATAAGAAACTTGATGCTGCAATTGCAGCGATGTGTGTTGGTGAAACCAAATATTCTCTTATTAAATAACCAATGAGTTTCAATGATTCATGTCTTGTCGGACTCAGAGATCTAACACCAGTGCTGACTACTACTAGGTAATATAGCTAGTTTATTACATGTCCATATTTTTCAACCAATTACTAAAAATATTTTTTTAAGTAGTTTACTGAAACAGATTCACAAAAATTCACAGAATTTGGACAGTTTTCAAAATATATTTCCAAATTCGAGCCCTAACCAAGAATCTAGAAACACCCATGAAAGCAAATTAAGTTCTGAATTAAGTGAGTTTCCACTAAGAATCCTAGCTGTCTGGCTGTGGAACAACGTTGACGTGATCTGAGACAGATGGGAAGAGCTAGCCAAGTTAGCACTAATAGAAGTAAACGTTCTCTCTTGTCTTAGCTTACAGGGCTCGATGTGCGAAAGTCAGAGAGGAGGCGTGCAGACAGAAGAGAAACATCAGGGAGTGTATGGGTGCAATCCATAAAAGGCCCGGGTACTTAGTCAGTGATGTTTTGGGAGAAAGACTGAGAAAGAGCAGCGCTTAATGTTTAAATTATGAGGTTCCAGAACAAAGACTGTAATAGATCCAGCAGGTTTGTGGGTTGGGTGATGGTATAAAAATGAAAATAGTGTTTAACACCCAATTAACACTGCAGACGAGCCATGTGATATAATGCAAAGCAAACTAGAGAAGTGTAAAAAGTGTAGACGACTTTATTGATTATGATGGGGATAGATTTTCAGAGAATAATGATTTTGCCAAGTTCATCCCAAAAAAGCTGTTGTACAGTATGTATAATTTAACAATCATATGGACCACTTTTCTGATAATTAAGATGCTATTTGTATTTTTGTGTCTTGATGAATGCAGTTCTTGTTTAATATTTACTTCTGTTCTACGGAAGGAAATCATATTATTTCTCATAACTCTCTGTTCCCAAAAGTTCAAGAATGAAATAATTGTTTTTGATTATAGAGGTCATCTGGAGAAATCACTGCCCTCTAATTTGCATGTTCTTCATTTGTTCATTCTTTCCCTCCGATATCAGACTTATATTTACCTATTTTCCTATTCCAGTCACATCTGCCAACTCTCTCATTCTACTCAAGAAGTGTTTTCTTTACCCTTTCCTCCTCCTTTTCCTTTTCTTCCTTCATCCATCATTGTGCTGTTTAAACTCTCTCTCCATCTCCTGTCACTTCTCATCTCTCCCGAAAGAGTGTCAAAACCCATCTGTTAAAATATTTATGTAACGTCATTACTGCTGCAAAGAATCTGAAACAAGTGTTTTGGCACAACCTTTGACAGAAAGTCGAGAAAAGCGTGTCTTCGCCCAGATCTTCATGCCAGAATCAACACGGCCCATCACGCATACGCAAATGTGCACGGATCAGGTGTCTTTAAAAAAGGCATTTTTCAATTTGCAGATAGATTTGTCATTTACATCCGCTAACAGCCAAATACTTACAGTATGTTACTGTGACATCTCAGATGAAATGCATACTCGGAGAAAGGCAAAATAACTACAGTTGACAGATGAGAATAAAGGAATGCTTTGCGTAGTGAATCTTGGCTGTTTCAAAGACACCTAAGCCGTGCACATTTGCGTTTGGTGGGATGGGTTGTGTTGACTCTGGCAGGTAGATCTGCCATTTCTTTCAGCTGTGGAAGACATTGAACAATTGATCAAAAAGTGGTTTGATGGTTGCTGAAATGCTGCTATTTTGAGTTAAACAGACTATGCCTATTTGTGGTGTTTACTAAAAAAAACATCACTATTACAACTGCTTCAAGAAGAGATTCAAACAAACACCTAGAAACATGTATTTAAGGGGCTAGTTCACCCAATAATAAAAGCACAAGGCACATGCATTGCAGAAGTACTCTTGATAATGGTGGAAGATGTAATTTGGAGGAAACATCTTTTTTGTTTTATTATTTTTATTATTATTATTTGTATAGCTTCTTAAATTTGTCCCATAGATTATTTCACAGATGTCTTTACTGCGTTTCTTGGCCTGGCAATATTATAGTTGCGTTACTATCTATGCAGGGTCTGAGAGCTCTCGGATTTCATCAAAAAAATCATAATTTGTGTTCCGAAGATGAACAAAGTTCTTATAGGTTTGGAACGATATTTTGGGTTAGTAGCTCACCACAGAATTTTAATTTGTGGGTGAACTATCCCTTTAAACTTTGGCGCAGAACTCGTCCTCCAACGTTTGTGTTACAGACATGAATAACATGCCTGACGGACAATAAAAACAATAAAGCACAAGTGAAAAACAGCACATAACAGGTCTAAAAATCTTATTGATTGCTCATAATATGCCATCTCTAAAGGATTGAGTCCCTCTCAGAGATTTTGGCATAGCCAATAGTATCTGCGGAGTGTTTGAGCGCTCTGACACAGTCCAGGCCTGAAGAGGAGAACATAGTCTCTGTGCTTAATCATTTAGCGGCTTACTGCTAGTTTATGTTAACGCCATTCTCCCAAGGTCAGCTGCATAGCAAGCCGTGAATGAACACTGGATCGCCTCTGAGGCGCTTGAAACTTCATAGGCTTGTTACAGGAACTCACAGTAATATCTCTGTCACTGCCAGATCTCAGCAGAAGTCATCTGGTGTTAGAAATGTAATCCGAGCCATTGTGACAGTGTGTCGGCACGAGAGGAGGGGCCATCATGGTCCAGTGCATATCATTTCACTCATAAGTAGGGCATGTTTGCGTGTTGTATATACCAGGTGGTTGGTTTTACACTGTAAGCCATCAAAAGTGTAGTTGCTAGGCATATGCGTTGGAATAGGCCTACTTCCATACTACATGTTAGGTGAAAAACAGTATGTGCGCCAAGTAGCATGTCTGAATTTGCTAAGTGAAAATTCTCCATTCAGATTCTGAATGCACATCTAATGAACACTTTACTATCCCACGAGAGGCCATAATAATAGGATTTGTAAATGGCGGTTATAAAATAAGTCGAATAAGCGGTGCAATTGACACTGCAGCTCACATGACAGTGACAACGAACTCCATTCAAACTACAAACATACTATTTAATATTTTTTTAACTAAATAAAGTAGCTACAGTATTTGATTTTAAAACTTGATAGTGTTTGCATGTGTTTCCAGGGGGGTTGCTGGTGTGTTGCTATGAAGCTATAAGTTGTTGCTTATTGCGTCTCTAAAATTTTGGTCACGAAAATATGAGTTTTATTTTCTACCATACAAATTTGAGGTGTCCTTTATGTCCATATAATGCATTCAAACCTCAAATATTTAGTGTTTTTCTTTCAAATGACGTATGAACAAGAGTAATATTAATGCTAGCTTGACTGCTAATGCTCAAACTGCTTAATTTCCTGCAAAATAGCAACACCTCTGCAGCCATCAAACCACTTATAGACAAGCACTTGAGTCACTTTTTCAGTGTTAAGCAAGGGCTAAAAAGACCAGTGTTCTTTTATTCAATCAATCCCTATTCTCTCTTTCTTGCAAGGATTATTAAGGATAATGAACGATCTGCCTGTGTGGGAGAGTGAACATTGGCCCTGAGATGAGAGAGAAGCTTATACACACACCAACCTAAGCAGGCACCATAACTGTGACCATATGCCAGCCAGCTGAGCTTTCATTTTGGTGCCACTCCTTTCTCGGCATGGAACTTGTGTACATAATTTGTGCATATCTGTGTTTATTGGTTTATGCATTGCAATCTGTGCATAAGCATGAATATTTCTTCTACTCGATCTCGATCCCTGGTCTTGCATTCAGTCTTACTACAATTATTATGTTGTTTTAGTTTAAGCATTAGTTTTTACACAACATGCTTTTGCTGATGTTAATTATTCTCCGTTTAATGCATTAAAGTTGAATATTGCACCTGTGATGCACCTATAAATTAAAGCAATATAATTTAGTCTGAAAATATCAAATGATCAGGTTAATTTGACAGTATTTTGTTTAATGGAATATTTCAAGTTTACTGTGAAGCTAGGACATTAAATCCACTGAGATTAAACCTGTGTGTAAAAGAGAGAGACAAACAAAGGATGTTATTAACAAGCGTTCAGGTGCACATGAATACAAGTACACAAGGTGTTTATGTGTGTACCTATCTGTGTCCCGTCCACTGTACCCGCTTTCTCTGTATCTCTGTATGCCTCCTCTCACCCATTCTGATCTCTGCTGCATCACTGACGATTTGTCACAAAACCTAAACAATAAGGATGAAAACCTCATTTTATCCAATCAGGATACACTCGTCCCCCCCAGCAACCAATCAGAACACACTCATCCACCCAGCAACCAATCAGAACACACTGAACCTCCAGGTTAAAACCATGTAATGCAGTAGATGTCTATAAGGCACAAACAGTCAGTTCCAATAAATGAGCAATCCGTTTTGCCAGTCAAACCCTAGGAACAGACAAAGAGATAGACAGACATGACTCACTTATTTTGGTAGTGTGTGAGGAAGTGTTGCGGGTCGGCTGGTGTATGTGAGAGGCTTGTGATGTTGGGGGCGTTCAGGACGAATCCTGATGAGCCCTGTAGAATACAGAACAGCCAGTACACAACACTATTCCAGAAATCTCTCTTAAAGCAGCGGCACACGAAAATATATCAGATTTCCAATCATCTTTTGAGTGGATGACTGTTCAAAGTGTTGTTGAGGTGAGCCGTGTCATCTTTGAATGCTTTTGTGACATTAAATCGGAACTGGCACAGAACAGACTGTCTTCCAAATTGTTTTTCTAGAAAGAAGAGAACATTTAGCTAATTTATTTTTACTTGTAGGACAAATTAAATGGTGTCATTTACAGGTTTACTTCACACTCTTGTTATTACAAACCTATACTATTAGAATAAAAGGTATAAAAGCTGGTAGAGTACTTTTTCAAAGGTTACTAATATGTATCACGTGTAAGGGATAATGCAACCAAAATGTACACTTTGCCATAATGATGTTCCAAACCTGTCTGAATTTCTATCTTCTGTTGAACACAAAAGCAGAAATGTTGGTAACCACTTTCATCGGTTGGCCACAATTGATTTTCATAGTATTTTTGACCATGAAAGTCAATTGGTGAACAACATTATTCATGTTAACTAATTAACCTTATTGTAAAGTGTTACCATATATATACTATATATAAAGCAACAGGTAAGATATTTGAATAGATATGATTCGAAAGCCATGGAGAAGAAATAGATTGCCAAAGTTACATGGATTTTAAACAATGGTAAACAAATTATGATGAAATCGATGTTTTTAGGCAAACTATTTCTTTTAAAGGGGTCATATGATGCGATTTCAAGTTTGCTTGTTGTCTGTCGTTACTCCGGACACAAATGCAGACATGTTGTTACACACTGCGCTGCGTGATGCAACATGTAAAAAGACAGTATAAGTCATTATAATCAGTAATTATGTCCCCACTGGATGTAACAAATGCCTCATTTGTTTTTATGTCATAGCGCTGGGACACGGCATCACATTAACCAACCTTCACATTGGTAAGAGGTGTAACATTTCGGTCACACGTTTGAGGTACTTGGCCAATCACAACACGCTGAATAGTTGGCCAATCAGAGCACACCTTGATTCTCAAAACAATGAGGTTTGTAAAAATCCATGCATTTCAGGAGGCGGGGCTTAGAGGAGAAACAGTAATGTACAGTATGTGGAAAAAATGTGTTTTGGGAAACCTTCAAAACATTACGTTACACCAAACACACAAAATAATGTTATAAATGTTATAATGTATAAAATAAAAATGTTATCAAATAATACACACTTTAATGGTCTAATCTAATCTTCCAGATTAACTCAATAAAATGTATAGTAATTGTTCATTTAAATCTATTTGAACAGTCATAACCAAACCAAAAAAAAATGCAGTTTTCACCTTTACACTAAAAGGCCAAAATATATTGGTTTCATTTACCATTGGCCCAATGGACCATCTAGCTGCAGCAGTTCTAGTCTTCTGTCCGCTGTCTTCACTAACATCACCCTTTAGAAAGGCCTGTGGGCAGAACATCCAATAAACCTGTTGTAGTCTTAATTGCAGAGTTTATCTGGTGAGAGATATACTCACTGAACTGGTCAGTGGCCTCTGGGTTTCTCTTGTAAATCCAGTTTCTCGAAGTGCACGGGAGGCAAGTTTTGGTAATGCTTCACTGCCCTAATACACACACACACATTAAATAGGTTATAGACCTCATCCTGCTAACTCACATCTTAAAAATTGTAGAGATGTTGATGGACAGAGTAATAGCAGAGAAGGAGAGAAACAGAGAGACCACCTGTAGGAAACATCCGGGAAGGAAGTCAGCCCTCATCACACTTTCCTGTGTCCTGCGAGCGTCATCCTGACAACCATCATTACCCAATCAGAGTCAGCATAACATCGTAAAAAAGATTTCATTATGTGATTCAAATCGTGAATACAGCATGGATGAGTGCAGTTACATAACATTGACAATGACTTTGCCAACAGACTAAAATTAAGAGTTTACACACACACCATGTTAATATTTTGAGGGAGGAAGGTGTTCAGCTGTAGATTAGCTTCCTTAGTGTATCCACTGTCTTTTATGGGTCCAACTAAAACACAAACGCACTGATCTGAAACACCTAGAATGCATCATCAATCCACAAAGAGCCATTATTTTAATACCATACCACTTACCTAAAACGTTATGGCGGTGAGGAATGTGAGTGCCTTTATATTCAGTCTGACAGGACTCTGCTTTCTAAGAGACAGAGAGAGAGAAAATAAAAGCACAATGAGGCCAGGGTGAAGTGACATGGCACAGTGCCCTTGAAACCTGCTGCATTTCTATGTATGTGTCTTTGGCCCTCACTGGTCTTGGCTGAGCTTGGAGCTGCAAATATCCGCTCTCTCTGCGTTTGGACCCCGAGCCGGCCAAAGGCTCTGTTCCATCGGGCAGAACCAGACGCTGGTAATGACGCTTAGTTTGAGACTCAAAACTGTCCAACAGTGAGAGACTAAGAGAAAGGGAAAAGTATATGTGTCTAGAATGATTTAGCGGGGAGCAGAAAGGCTTTAGAGTGTACAGTGTGTGTGTTTTCAAACACACACACACACACACACACACAATCTGGGTCTTACCCAAACTGTGGATTATCATAGCGGTCCAGGCTGGAGCTGTAGTACAGAACAGGACGGTGGTTGGCAGAGTAACCCGTCCCAAAATGATGACCTAGACATGACTGGAATAAGTCCTTACCTGGATAAAAGAGGACACAACTCATGACAGATTCTACATCCTATATTCAACAACTTTACAGGATATCTATAGTTGAAATAACAATGCACCAATACAGACATTTTTGCCAATGATTATTTTTTGCTGACTATTTTTACTACTGTATTTGTAATAAATATGTACTTGGTCACTCAAAAGGCTGTAGTATGCTGCTATGTTTTATCTGTAGAATACAAAACAAGATGTTTTGAAGCTTGTTACAGTGCTCTTTTCTATACAGTAGTTTATATTTTTTATTTAAATAATAAAGTACCTTATTCATCATACATGAAATCCATATGACAATAGAAATGCTATATATACACACTGAAATATTTATTTATTTAGACCAGACAAGATGTTTACTACTTCAATTCCTCTAAAAGAAGGTTGCATGAAGATTCTTTACAAATTCCCTTTCTGCATTCCACTTACAAGCATGAAACCAGACTACAGTAGGGAAAATAAAGACTAAATATTCTTGCACCGATCTAGAGTTTTGAATGTCTCCAGTAAAATGAGCCATCAAAACATTATAATAGGTGGTAGAAAAGATGGATGGCAGTTTATGTTCTAAGCTGTGGCATAGAAAAAAACAATCTGATATTGTCTGGCTTCAGTACCAGTCTGATCATGCCACTGTCCCTACTCAT
>JAUMHR010000090.1:2529690-2553837 GCA_032361145.1 Enteromius fasciolatus
AAGTGTCCATGGTATGCCTACTATAGAATTCGGCCGGAAGTAGTAGGTCATCCGGGTACTTCTCGCCTACTGAATTTTGAATGCTATGAATACAGACATACTACTCGCTTCGCATGCTGTTTTTCGCGTACTATATAGTAGGGAAGTAAGCGATTTCGGACGCAGCATTGCGCATTGTTTTTCACTTACTTTATCCACTCTGAAATGCATGTTTTAAAAACAATGGCGCAGGTTCAGTCACGTGATGCATTTATATCAGTAATGTACCTGTTATGTGCTATTCACTTTGAAACTGTTGCTACAGATTTGTTCATTTGTACACTCTTCATATCAGTCGAAAATGGTAGTGTGGAAGGAGACCATTTTAAAATCAAAACACATATGTGAAAAATGTATCAGGATTAATGTAAACCTGAAACGAATTGGTCAGATAAGAGGAACATCTAAAATGTGGCAAATCCAAATGTGTATGAGTTTAGTAAAGATTATAGATGGTTTCAACGACAACAACATAAACAAAACTACGCATGCATGCTTTTGTGGCCCTATTGCCGAGTTCAGATTGCATGATTTTAGCCCCGATTTTGACTCGCTGACAGGTTTTGAGAAATCGCAGACAAATGCCCAAAATCACAGGCAAATTGGTGCTCATGAGTGACAATTACACAGTGTGAGACGCGATCTGAGAGAATCGGCATTCACACGGCATGATTCTGAATCGCCGACGGGTACAGATATTTAGCATGCCTAATATCTCACAGGTGTCAGCGATTCAGAATCATGCCGTGTGAATGTGTTCTGAATAACATTGGCTATTACCTACAGCCAATGAGAGAGCAACATCCAGGGCAGCAGAACGTTGGGTGAGGAGTTATGAAAGTATAGAAGGTAATTATCCTCCTCCATAATCTTTTTTTCGTTGCAAATGAGCGCATCTCCAATTTGTATGGCAAGCTTATTTTGCTTGCTATTATTTTTAATATTAATCCCAGTCTCACGTGAGAACTCCAGTCTTGCACACGTGACCTCGCGTAGGTTTGGCAGTGAGACAAAATTGTCGGCGATTCTTCCTGTGGTAAAGTCATGCAGTGTGAAAGCCCCTGTCACCGACCTATCATGCAGTGTGAACACAGCAGCGACTGAATACTACCCCAGATAGTCATGCAGTGTGAAAAGATCTGTGACGCGACTACTTAAAATCGTGCAGTCTGAACTTTGCATAACTTAACTTCCGGTAGACATCCAAATATAATCAATAACAACAGTCCTTCTAGAGTAGGTTATTTTTTTGATAACAAGCGAAATATGTTTGCTGCGTAAATCAGATTTATTAAAAATGCAAACTCATACTTTGCAAGCATGAGGTGCTTTAAGCACGAGAAATGACAAAACAGACAAAACTGCTCTGAGCTTACAAAAGCTGACTTCCATGCAGAATTAAATAAAAGTTACATTTTCTAAAGACAGTCTTCCTTTGGAAAATACAATGATATAAAAACACCCACACCTCGGTTTGATTTCTAAACGTGCATTACGTGCTCATGTTTATTCAACATAGCCTTCTGGACAATCGGTCGGTTATGATATCGTGGCAGGTCGCCACAAATAAATAAATGTTTGAGAAACATATTGCACAGCACAATAACCTGAGCCCAACTTCATTATTCATCAGTTAGCTGCGTTTGTAGCCGGCGGCACTAACCAGAGTGCTAAACAAACACAGACCGGAAATAGTCTATTAATACATAATGTTATATTTGTCTATGATTGGTTTACATTTTATTTTGTTTATGCTATCACTGTTCTTCTAAAATGATCTTATCTGACAACATGCTTTCGTACAGTAAATGCAATGACAATTGTTTTCTATTTCACCGTAAAGTACTAAGAAAATCTTTACAGGAGCCATTAAAGGGGGAGTTCAACTCAAATAAACACTGGCATCAATTACTCATCCACATGTTGTTCCAAACCAGACTTTCTTTTCTTCATGTAACAGAGAAAGTCCATTTCTGAACAATGTCTAGAGGCTCTGAAGAATCGTTAAGTGGAATCAGAACCAGAATTGATCATTTTCTTACGATACCTATTCTTAGTAAAACTACAATTACAGAAAAATATGACACACACTCAGAGTGTAATCAAACTGTGGCAAATGAACATGCCATACCAAAATTAATAACACACTCAAGTCTCAATATTACTTGAGCATGACAAATAATTTCATATGCATTACCTTGTGTGGTGATAAATTCAGTCATACTGACTTGCAAATGATTAATAGTTTTTTCTATTTATAGACAGTTACATTATTGAGATTACAAAACCCCATAATTTACCACCAAGCTATGAACGAGTAGTTAAATGTGTAAACCACAAACAAAAAGCTTGATGCAGTGATAAGCAAAAGTCTCTTTAAGAGAAGTTATGTCACTCAGAGGCCATCTTTGAAATTCCTCTCGGGCATTCAAGTGTAGTTTCTATCTCTTAGAATGGGGAAATATCAAATATTAAAGTTTGCCAAGATCATGATTAAATGCAATCTGACAACAACTGTATCTTAAATCTAGTTTATTTTGTTCAAACACCATTAAAAGCCTTACTGTTTCTATAGCAACCGGGGCTTCTAAGGGCAGTTGCACTGATGCACTGATTTTAGGGATTTGCTCTTTTGTTCAGAAGGCGGGGCTTCACAGAGTGGCCATGTTGAGTGTTGCATTTCCCCCATTCAAATCTATACAAGTGACATATTTTGCTTGTTCTATAGTCTTCGTGATAAAGTGACTAAATGACCTTGAATAAAAACTCAACGCCAGCTGATGTACAAATGGTTTCGTCTATTTTATTATTGAACATAGTAAGAACTGTGCTCCTTAGCTCCGCCCACCCTAACATCCAGTCATTTGGAAGGGTTCGGGTGGGACAGGAAAACGAAAAAGAGAAATTCAACCAATAAGATCACAGTCCGCTCGGCCAAAAAAACAGGAGAGGCTCGAAATTGGGAACGCTTTACTATCACGCCGCTGGACAAATGTCAAAGACGCCTCAAGCTCAAGCCACAGCCACCCTGAAAAAAAATAAACTCTCTACTGCCCTCTACAGGAACAAACTCCCTAAAATTTGCAAAGCATGATGGGTCACAAACTCTGTTAAAGGGTGTAGACACAGCATCAGGAGCATTTTCAGGAGTAGTGATCGTCGTGTTATAAACCCGTGTGCTACACTTTTAAAAATAAACGTTCCAAAAGGAGAATGCCAGTGAACCAGTGACCAGTTCTTAATTTTTATTTATTTATTTTTTTTAGCCTGAAGAACACTTCTCTACAAATCATTTTTCACTACAAAGAATCTTCTTTGGAATAGAAAGTTCTTTATAGAACTGTTAACGCCAATATAGAACCTTTATTCTTAAGAGTGTACATTTTTAAAGCTCTACAGTGGCTTTCTGTCTAAGCATTCGTGGAATGTTTGAAGTATGAGATCAACAAAAGAGCTTTAGGAAGAGCGAGGCATCTGAAACACTAGTCCAGCTTCAACACTTCATTGCACAAAAGTATATAACATCTCATGAATAAACAAACACTAAAGACACAGAGCACAGATTATAACTGCGAAAAACAATGGGACTAATCTGTTACCATTGCCTCAGTTTGTGAAGTATGAAAATATAGGGAAAGTTGAAACATGTAGTCATAGAACAATGTAGAACAAAAAAAAGATGGCTGCGAACTACATAAGTGGTTTACCATCTTAGACAGGTGAGATAGATCTTACGCTAAGTTCTGACACACAAACGTAGGACTTGTGATCAAATGGGGAAGATAGATGCAAATCCTTGGCCAGCCGATCTGTGTTCCCAAGCACTCTCCCGGGCGCCTGAACCTCGCTGTGTTCATCAACAAATAACATACGAACAAACAAACAAAATAGAATAGAAAGGAAACAACACACGTTGTAAGATGCCACTAGGTCATTTACAAAAACATTGAAATAAACGAATGACAACGAGGAAAGAAAGCAAGGATATAAAAACATGTGGCATCTCTCCGCATTTACAGAAAGCATGTTTTACTGGCTTAGATCGCGTCTATGCTGTTAACCTCTATCTCTATTCTGTGAGTCGCTCACAGGCAGCTAATCTATACAGTACTGTTATTCTTCATAGATTTATAGGTTGCTTTTTTTTACACTGTACAAAGTTGGCAAAAAAATACATGAATAAATACATTGAATCAGATTGTACACATCAAGAGTGTGTTGAGACTTAAAGCGTTCTTCGCCAGTGAGGTGTATTGGGGAGAATGAGAGTAAGCAAGAAAGACGTAAGCCCTCCAGACGGGCAAAATAATAATTCTGTACAAATGCTTGTTTTATTGGATTCTGTGAGAGTTTCATTATTAGAGTTGCCTTTTATCGGTCAGCACTCCGCCATCTAACGAAATCAACATGTGGTAAAACCTCATAATTAAAATTGTGTAACAGAAGTGGCTTCAAGGCTACGATGCACATTAAACTCAAAGTGCTGAGCACGAGTGAAACGGATACGATTGGCTATAGATTATTAGAATGTGTTGTAACTGGATTTCTCATGCTCGTGAAAAACTCGCAATTGGAGTTGGCCTGACAATTTTAACGGAGCACGCCACTATTTTTTGAAAGTAGGCTCATTTTCCAACTCCACAAGAGTTACCAGTTGAGCTTTACTGATTCAAATGCATATGGGCCTAGAAAATTGCAACTTTTAGTCTTAGTACTCGATGTAGCTACAGAAGAGTCAGGTTTTAAATAGGAAATTATCTAAACTCTTAGAGACGCTAATGGTCCGATCCGATGATCTGTGCTAAGCTACAGGTAAAAGTGCTAAAGCCAGACACAGAGATCGGCTGAATGGATTCAAAAACGGTAAAACTCAACTGTTTAACTCGTCCTTAGAATTACAGGTGTGTTCAAATCACCAACCTTATGTTTGAGCGATGGTGATGACGCTTGCCTCAGCAAGTACCATACAAGCAGCTCATCAGGACTTGAATTGGAGAGAAATTTGGCCAGAGGGCTTCGCTTTTTAGGGTTTTGGCTGTAATTTTCTGTGTAGAGAGAGATGGGGCGGAAGATATCGACAAGCCCTGCCAAACACACCATGCAGCAGCATATGGGACGCAGACAGGCTGTGTGTGCTTGTTCTACACATGCTGGACCGCAGTGAGCGTGGATCTGTCTCAGCTGGCCGTCGCCATGCTGTTTTGACGCAGCTCTGTGCGCTAGCTGCGCTAATATTGGAAAACAGATGCAACCCGCATCAGACTAAAACAACGTGGTGCCGTTATGAAACTCAACAGAATGTGACAATGCGTGCATATGTGTGTTATACAACTTTTTGAAGCTCAACATTTTCAACTTCTATTTTCACCACTACTTGGACAACCAGATGTGTAAAATAAAATGAAAAATCAATCTCTCCTGTGTTAAAAATAGTATTTAAAATACATGTTGTTCATTACCACAGACTATAACTTCTTCAAAAATACATGTTTATAGAATTGTATAAATCTTGTAATATTTTTGTACCTGTCAACACATATTTTGGTTTCACACACTTGACATGATTTTATGTTACAGTTGCTATTATAAAACAAAACAAACCGCTCCTTTAATTTGAGGTTTGTGATGTTGAGATACTTTGCTTGTTGCTTGTTTTCTGTTATTATTGCGTTGAACCATCTAGCTCCGCCCACAATGAAATCTCATTCAAAATAGCGCTGCTTACTTTATTATTATACATCAAATATGTTCTGATTGACTGACTGCCATTTCACCTCTTTGAAGTGTTTTTACTTTCAGTGAGAGAAAAATACAACCCGATATTATCTGGAGGGTGCCTGGTTGAATTGTAGGTAAATTATGGCTTGGGTTTGGCAGTGTGATGCCATAGATTATTGGCAGTTGCTTTCTTGCTCCTTCATTCCCCCTCAACCTCAGCAAAAATATGACAGCAGTGAAAATCCCTCGTTCAAGAAGGGCAACCGGGCTCGTCATCAACACACGGTTCATCAGGAGTATCTGCTTTAAGTGATGAACTGAAACATGTACAATAATTTTCTTCCATTTTTGCTCAGTTATTTACAAAAGCAGTTTTTCAAAACGTGAAATCAGGAGACTTCTCCCATTTATCATCAACATTTATGATCAAGAATAACAAAAAACACCGAGCACGCACACACATACAGACGCACAGATTCGAACAGAAACAGAAAGAGAAGAATTATTACTTGTAGCGTCATTTTTAACGTCATTCAGAAGAAGTCGCACTAAAACCCTGACAGGGAGGAGTCAAGCTTCATGACGGACAGCTCTTCAAACCAATAAAGAGAAGCGCACTGGGAGCTGGAGCTGGAGTGACAGAGCTGAAGTGAGTGAGACAGATAAAGAGAGAGAGATTCAGAAACTGACAGACACAATTTGGACAGCAATCTGTCAGAAGAGCCGGAATATGTCACAATCACCCTATGATTGACCATCACACACATCACAGAAACAAACCCACTCTAGTCAAGCCCTGCTGATAACAGAAAGTTTCTACACCTCCACAGATCAGATGAAGCCTTTTTGATCTCTGCTAAACATCTTTTCTAGAGCGACAATCCCAAAAACACCAACAAATGGCGTGATGTAACAAAAACGGCTGCTAATGCTTTGAGCTGCCAGCTTACATTTTGTAGTCACAAATTAGGTCTCTTTACTGTCCTGTTTATTTCTCAGAGACACAAATTAGATGTGAAAAATGAGATCCCCAGTAATCTCTTACAGCAGAGATCTCAGTGGCGTCTCAAAGCGAGATCTGAAGTCTGCTAGCCAGAAGTCATAGATCATGAGCCTGATTTGTGTTTTTTTATCTCCACATTCATTTTAAGGAGAAAGAGTGGATATTTGATAAAACATGGCCAGTAATTGAGAACTGAATGCTGAGCAACCTCTGAGCAATAAAATTTTCAGTTTAACAGCTGCTCAGTCGAACACCTCCGACTGAGACCTGCATGATGCAACCCACCGCAAACATGCGCTAAACTCATTTTTCATTCGTTTTTTCGTTCTCCCTCTCATTTCTGAGGAGCAGCTAATTGGACCGGGGGAGTGACTGATGTACGGCATCGGCTTGTGAATTTGTCTTTCTGATTATGTTGTGTGTGTGTGTGTAGGAGTGAACCGACGCTGTGTGTGTGGGGGATATGCGTGACGTGTTCAAGCATGTGGAAAAATTGTTTTTTAAATCAGTAATTTAGTCAAATGAAGAACTGAAATGATTGTTGCTGGTTAATGAGCTGAAAAACAATTGCACATGCTTGCGATGCTTTGGACAAGTGTGTGTGTGTGTGTGTGAGAGAGAGAACTTTAGCTTAGTTTCCCCCAAAAAGGTCCAAGCAGAAAATAATTCACAGTGACACTGACTGCCAAAACAATCATACTGCTCTATAATACACACACACAGGTGAATGCATGTGCGTGCACACACACATACACACTGAGTGGAGCAAAGGTGCTGGTCAGCACAGGGGTCAGTGGCCATCACACACTAACTTCAGACTGCTGACTGAGTCTTATGAGAATAACTAAATAAAGCTCAAGTGTGCCACGAAAACACGTTCGTCCTGGAGCATGCACTGGATTCATTCTGGAATTACTAAACAATGAGTTTTACAACAGATGAAGTGTCATATGTGTACAGCTGGAAGAAAACAGCAAAAACAACTTGATTTTTTAAAGGTTTTTGCAAGCACAAAACATACAGCCATGATGCTAGGTATTCTTGAGTGGTTGAGTCGCGGTTGCTGGGGTGTTCTGGATGGTTGCTAGGTGAATGTCAGGCTGTTCTGGATGGTATTAGGTTGTTCTGAGTGGCTGTTAGGATGTTGAATGGTTGCTAAGGTCTTGTGGGTTATGGTGCTAAGCTGTTCTTGGTGTTGAGTATGGTTGTTAGGCAGTTCTGGATGATTCTAGGATGTTCTGAGTGGATGTTGCTATGGTGTTAAGGATGGTTGTTAGGGTGTTTTGTTTTCTTGGCCATTTGTAGATGGCTGATGATCTGTTCTAGATGGTTGCTAGCATGCTTTTTGTAGTTTCTAATTGGATGCTAAGCTGTTCTTGGTGGTTGGTTGGGTATTTTGGGTGGTTTCTAGGTGGATACTCTGCTTTTCTGGGGTGCGTTTCCCAAAACCAGCTATGGTTGAAAGTTCGGTCATTGCCAAAAGAGTTCAATGGAACTAACAACCATAGTTAAGTTGTTCTTGAGTATTGCTTTAGGGTATTCTGTAGGGTGTTCTGGATGGTTGCTAGAATGTTGTGTATGGTTGTCAGGGTGTTTTGGATGGTTTCCAAGTGAATGCTTTCTGGCCCTTGTTGATCTTTTAGTTGATTGCAAGCCTGTTCTGCTGGCTTGTTACACCGTCTCCTAACTACACGTGACACAGCGCCATGACACGCGATAAAAGGCATCTATGTTAATTCATGGTTCTGTCTTAACTAGCCGCGACAGCAACTTCTGAAGTTTCTAATTTAGAAACGGTTTCTATTTCCGCGACGTTGCAGCTGGAACAACGCCATGCAAACTATATAACAATGGATAATCTCAGGTGATTATGTGCTTTATTCAAAGTATTAGTCCAATATGAGTATAAATATCATATCAAGTGACCTTATAGCTATACTGAAAGTAGCAACAGACAGTTTATGTCAGATCTTTAAACTCGAGCGAGATGTTGACACGTCAAGATGCTACAAGTCTCTCGGTGTACAGGAAATCGAACTACTAGTTTGAACATTAAACCTCACCTTTAACATTGCACATAATATTGTAAAAGTCCGAATGCGGTTCGTTGTCTGACACACATTACAGAAGTTAAACAGTTCAGAACTCAAAGACTGATTCAATATTTACTTTCTCCAGTCAGCAGCAGCGTAAGTGTGATAATAACACCGCTAACACGTCACGCGCGCGCGTACGACGGTCAATCAGCTTCGACTGGTGAAGCGAGGAAACAAGGTGACCCCGACAGCACCTGCACACACAAACACACTGAAAACCTGCTCAAGTTTGGCTTATATGAGCGCACACTCAGCAGATGTTGCCTCACAACGTTTGCGTACGCTAAAGGCTAAGATATGGAGAACCAACACAAACACACACACAATTTAAATGGTACTATTATCTGATTACATCGCGCACATTAGAGCACTCTATTAAACGCTCCACTGATCTGAGATGGCTCTCGGCTGAAAGCAGATGTACTGCGGACCCTTAAATACAGTCTGGAAGACGCACTGCTTCGCTGCCTCCGATCTGCCAAGGATCTGCCTCGGCACGGACAGTCTACAATCGAGTAGATGAGAATCATTACGAGGCCTTCTGGTGACTTTATTCAACTCGCAGTTCAACGTTTAACACCAATAATAAATCTTTTAACAGCTAAAGAAATTAAAAGTACAATAAATTCCCACAAGAAGCTGTTTTACTCTACGCAACAGTGCACCATGTTGAGGTCACATGCAAGTGGCAACCTTACGGCCTCTCTATTGAATTCAACACAAAGTACATTTTTTAAATTTGAATTAAATATTTTGATAACGATATCTGTAATACTACTTCCACCACAACAGGTGTCAATATAATATCAAAGATACACTAACAGGCAAAAGTGAATTTGTTTCTAATGATGCTTTTTTCCCAAACGCTTCTACTTAAATGTCTTTGTGCACAACTTTAAATGCCGCTTACATAAAATTGTATGTACAAAAGTTATAATAGTAATAAATAAAGTTCAAATCCAAGATTGCTCATTTGTATGGCATATTTTGGTAACTACAAAATCCCCATATTTATATTTAGCAGTTCAATGAAAATAATAAATAATAGATAAATAAGGTATAATGGTAAAAGTAATAATGATAAAAAGAAGCAGCTCAAAATCTAAAAGTCACACATTTTGGTAACCATATAAATCCCAATAATGACTTTACTATTATTCTTAAATAAATACAACAACACAATAGAGAATAAATAATGATACAAATTGTGCAAAATAAAAATAATCAAATAATGTACTTTGAACAGGTGATGTACATTAACAAAGCAGCACACAGATTCAAATGCATGCAATGTGCAATGTGCTCACATCAAATTTGGCAGCCATATATTAGGAGATATTTTGCTATATTTGAAGCTGTATTATGTTTTGCTATTGCTATTGTTACTGGGTGCTAAAAAAAACTTTTTATAGCTCATGACATTTAGGTGCAAAACAGTCTGTCCTGTTCAAGGTCTCAGCCCAGAATAACTAGTTGTTCTTGAGCGGGAGTGAGAAATTGGATGGCGTCCTCTGCTTCTGTGTCTCGATGTCAAGCTGAGCGTCTCTACACTACTGCACACTCGCTCCGTCCCCATAGCGACCCCATGGCAACGCCACACCTCACGCTAACACATGCCTGATCATGCCGCGAGCAGCCGGGCTGCATAAATGACTCGGTCATGACCAACATGCACACATACCAATCACATATACAGAATAACAAAGCATTTGACAGAGAGAGAAAGAGAGAGATCGTCTGTCCAGCACAGTCCAGGCTCCCCGAGTGCGCCGTTTGCTCTTTAAAAGCTCCTCCCTTAAAATACAAAAACTATTTATTATTGTATTAACAATTACTATTATATTTCTCAGTGTTACACCATTAAAAAGTGCAGCTCGCATTTCTCCAACTCTCTTCAGAGGAGAAAAGAGAAAAAGAGTCTCATAATAAGACGGAAGGAAGCCATGAGAAAATAGAGCAGCATATTCACACACTTTGATTATTTGTAACATTAATGAAGATACACATTAATGCTGTAATACACGCACAGGCCGATCTCACAAAAACCTGTCAGGAACATGCCTGGGTCCTATTTCACCTCATAATCAAGAAATGACATACATATTTGCGTAAGGAAAACAAAGCCTGTTTTTCAGCCCATTAACCTTTTCTGCAATTGTGACATTATTTTCATGGCAATTAAGCACATGAATGCTTTATGCTAGGCAGAATAAAATGTATTAAGGTCATTAGAGTAAACATTTTATGATAGCAAGAATTACAGGAGAAATTAAATAATTAAATGAAAATGTGTGTAATACTAATTATTATATATTTTAAAAAAACTATTATAATGTCATATTAAATAAAAGAAAAGTATTAATATTTATAAAATTATACATTTATTATCATTACTTTAGAATTTATATTTTAATAGTTTTAATTGCAGTTATATATATATATATATATATATATATATATAAATACATGGCAGCATAGTAAAGCCTTTAATTTTTAACTTTCATTTAATATAAATTATTAGTTATTTATATTATGAGCATTTAGAGTTCAATTCTTAAAATCGCAACAAAAAATTTAATTGTGCTTAAAATCATTCTTGGTTTTCTTTATTCCCAAATAAAATGTCATTGTGTTTCTGTTGATTTTTGCGATAAAACATGGCCAGGTCATGTTTTGGTGAGATTCATCCCCACTACGTCCTGAAACATAGTCTCATACACACACATACGCAGGCAAAGGCAGGTATTTTTCCATTAACTGGAGGGGTTTGTGTAAAAGATGAGCCCCTATCAGCGCGCACACACACACACACACAAAGAAACACGTCACTAGAGCAAAGTGTGGCGAGAACTATCCAAAATCAACTTTTTGCTTCTATATTTCACAGCAAATCTGGAAGAACAATTCTGATTGGTTTCTTCAAATGATGACAAAAAAGGTGACATCAAGGTAGGTTTTTTTTTTCTGTATGTGTGTGTACCTCCCCCCCCCCCCCTTCCTTCCGGATTCCATCCCAGAAGAACTGGAACAAGCCTTCGAGAAAGTCGTTTTCTTTTCCCCCGCCCTGGTGGTTAATGTTTTTTAATGATATTTCGGTTGGATCTACGACACGTCACTCACAGCACACGGACGACAAGGGATCCCGAGAAAAAGAGGGACTTTACTACTATTGTGCCAGCGAAAAAGAGAAACCACAGAGGAAAAAAGCAAAAGAGACCAGGATGGAGTTCATCTGCTGTCTTTAAGTCTCCAGATGGCGTAAGGTTTCAATGTCTGCGGCTTTCAGCTGAACCAATCGGAGCTGTTTACTTAGAAGAAGAAGAAAGAGAGGATAGATATATAGGGAGAGAAAGAGAAGGAAGGAACAAAGATATGGAAAATCGGGTCAAGTGGAAAAGACGGCGTGGAGAGGTCAGGGATTTCGAGAAAAACAACTATAAATGGAGACTAGAGGAACCCATAGGCTGCTAATGGAAAGAGGGTGTCTTGTTTCCCCTCATGGCTTTAATTACACGCACGGGACGTCTGAGACCTGGAAAAATACAACTCCCAGAGTTCCTGCGACTCGATCTGTTTCAGCAGTGGCCAATTTAAAGGCTGCCAAATGAGCTCCCATGAGCCTCCGGGTCTAGACGCGAGGTTGGTTCGATGAGACGAGGGACGGGGCTGATTTGTTCACTCATCCAAAAGCTGTCAGACCTCTCCAGCCGGAGGAACACGAGGGAATAGGGCTGTAAAACCAAAACAGGAAGGAAACGGCATTCTGGTAACGTGTAGCGATGGCGCGAACGCTCTCTTTAAATGGCTTTGTTGGATTTAGCGACTATCCCAGAGTCCAGAACGGATGCTAATGCGCAAAAGGACCGTTGGTGTAATTAGCTAGCAAGCAGGCGTTTGGACTACATGTTACCAGAGGAAATAAAGTGGAGAGAGAGAAGCTCAAAGGTTAAAGGTTACAAGAGTGGATGGCTAAAAGTACCCGTGTTGTGCCGTCTGGCATCAAGTTAGTCTTGTGCATAAGGACGGGGTATCGGGTCAAAGGTCAAATGGGGATTGTGGGAGGGGAGAAAATGGGATATGGAAAGGGCGAATCAGGCTTTGAGGGCGTGCCACTGCGCCACGTTTGTGCGAGGCCGGCTCAACATGTCCTTCCAGTGTTTGACCTCGCCAGGACCGCTCTTCCAAGACAAGTAGATCTGAGAAAGAGAGAACCAAAGAGAAAGAGATGATAACAAGACTGAAGGGCACGGCAGGGTTCCCGCTCTTTTTTTAAAACAGGTGGGGAATCGTAAAGAATCAAATGACTCGTTTCCAATTCAGATTCCTAAATAATTCCTTTTCGTAGTTTCACATAACCCCATGTTCTGTTGTTGCGCACTTTTCTGAACCCAGGTCTAAAAACACATTCAAAGGACTTTAGCACAACGTTTTGCAACACTGAACGAGAATTGGTAATATAAACAAACATCATTGAAGTAATTTGATTCTGGTATTTTATTTTACAAATAGAACCGATTCCCAACCCTTTTAAATGAAGTACTTTACATTTGTTTTTATCGTATCATATTATATTATTCAATATATAAAACTGTACATGCAATTATACTTAATACTTAATATTTAATATATAATTTCTTCCCAAAATAAAAAGATTAAAAGATAAATTATAATATCGAGTTTTGCTATTGCGATATCACGATATTGATGATATCATTACACATATACATACATATATACATATATACAGTATATATATATATATATATATACACACTGGGGTGCACAGTAATAATAGCTACTGTAGTTTTAATAAGTTATATATTTTTTTATAAAATAAACAAAATAATAAAGTGATATTTTTAAATAAAGTTTTAAATAAAAATTATTTTATAGTAAATAAAATATATTTTTAATATAAAAATATTTCTAAATATGTGCACCTGGAGCACAAAACCAGTCTTAAGTCACTGAGGTATATTTGTAGCAATAGCAAAATCAAAATTATAAAAAAAAAATTTAATGCCAAAAAGAAAAAGAAAAAGTAAGAAAAAAGTAAAGATCATGTTCCATAAAGATATTTTGTAACTTTCCAACCATAAATATATATAAAAAGTAAATTTTTGATTGGTAATATGCATTGCTAAGAACTTCATTTGGACAACTTTAAAGGAAATTTTCTCTATATTTTGGACCCTCAGATTTTAGATCTTCAAATAGTTGTATCTCAGACAAATATTGTCCGATCCTAACACACCATACATCAGTGGAAAGCTTATTTATCCAGCGTTCAGATTGTATATGAATCTCAATTTTGAAAAATTGACACACATGACTGGTTTTTTGGTCCAGGGTCTCATATATCTAAAGGAAGCACCTTTCCAATGACATCGTTGCGGCTCAGTCGGTCCTTGTCCATGACGGTGATGATGATCGTGGTCTCTCGGAGAACATGAGCGGGCACGTCGAAAGGGAAGGACTCGTTAAAAACGGGGTTCAGGCAGCGCTTGATGGTGACGGTCTTCTTCTTCTCCACTCGCTTGTCTTTGTGCATCAGCCATACTTTTACATACGGGTCTGCAGCCAATCAGAGAGTGAGAGGCCGTGAGTTATGCAAACGAGACACGCAGCTACTCATGTGTTTGTTATTATACGAGTACCTGAGGTGCCCCCGATGTCCATGGCTTTGAGGTTGCGAGCTTTTATGATGTTAACAGTGATGGTGTTGGCAGTGGGGTTATAACACAGAGACAGCAGCAGATCTCCACGACTTCCCTACAACACACACAAGCCTGAATGAGATTTACGAGAAAATAACGCCATCTAGGTCAGTCTGTTACAGCCAAAGACTACTGTGGACTACTTCTGTGGAGCTTTTCCACAGATCTGCTTCGATCGTATGAAGAGTGACTCACGCTGCCATCACTGCAGGGTTTGAGATCCTTCCAGAACGTCTTCAGCTGTCCGAGCTCCACTTTATTGAGAGGAATCGAGACCTCTCCGATCGGGTCGTTACGGCTGAACCGATCGTAATCCAGCACCTGGAGATACAGCGTTCGCTCCCGCACCTTCTCATACGGGAACCCTGAGGAGACGAAATGTAAATTAAAATTTTTTTTTTATCAACCGACAGTAATGAAAGGCAGTATAATAAATACTACCATGATATATAAATACTTTATTTATATAATTTTTATGTACAATTGCATTTATGCATTTATCTAAAGCAACTTACATTGCATTTAAGGCAATTTCGTTTTGCAGCTGCCTTGCTCTAATATTTGAGTTAAAGGAAAGCAAATATTTTAAATAACAATAATAAAAACAACAATAAAACATAAAAAATTATTATTATTATTGCAATATAAGAAATAATATCTTACAAATTAATTTGTTTTAGAAATTTAAGTAATAGCCTTTAACAATAAAATATTAATCATAATGTAATTTAAATGAATAATAATATTTTAATACAATATGTTAGAAATCATATCCCTTAATGTTTTTCATTTCAATAAATTAATGTAGTAAGAAAATAGTAAGAGTGATATTCATAATAACAAATTTTATAAAAATAATAATAAGAATAATAATTGTTCTCATGAAACCTATGACCTTTATGTTGCAACCCGCTTTTAATATCTAATTAATTTTATTAGTTACATAATAATACAATATTTTATACATTAATATTAAATAATTAACAGCAATATTATTGTTATTAATAATACAATAACATCAATAATCATGTAATAATAATTCAAATGAAAGTTTGTAAGCAAAACATATTTTCTTTTGAAATATGACAAACATATTCTTGACAGGTTTTGTGAGATTGTTTTAAATATATTATTATGAAGTGAGAAACTTGTTTTAGGAGAATTAATGAGAGAATTGTTTTAAGTAGAAACTGATCGACAGCTGACCTTCAAACAGGAAGGTTTCGTTCCAGTGAGGGTTGAGATTTTTCCTCTTGACTTTGGTCTCGAGTTTGTGCTTTCTGTCAGGCAGTAGGTAGATTTTGACGAAGGGGTCGGACGTCCCAGAGAAGTCTTTAGCGGGCAGGTCTTGACCTTTGAGTATCTTCACCGTCAGAGTCGTGTCTTGGAAGCTGTAGCCCAAGCTGAACTGAATCCTGCCCAGTTTTTCGCTCACCGGACCCTCGTGATCATCGTCTTCCGACCCCGGAGATAACTGAAGAGAGCGTCAGAGAGAAAGAAGATGGTGAAGGACCTCAGAATAACCACAGATCTGATAAAAAACCTCTGGAGTTCTCAAAAACCTGACATTTACTGTTTTCTCATTAACAATTTAGAGACGCCTGCTGTAATTGTTGGTGGAGAAACACAAACACACACATATCAAGATATTTAGGGCAAGGCACCACAGGTGAATAACAGATATTACTATCCTAGTACGAGATCAGTATGTAAATGAATCCATTAGCTTATTAAGCATGCACTCATTTGCACACATTTCCAGAACTTTCCAGAAGATTCTTGTTTCATTTTGTTGATATAGAAGTTTTTACAGAGGAGATTTTAATATCTACTTTATCACATCTATACCGTCAACTGAAAAAAAAAAATTGTGAGTGAAAAAGTTTTTTTGAATTTATATCTCATAATTTAGATGGGTCTATTTTAAAATCAAAATTCTTGATATAAAAAGTCAAATACCTTTTTTATTCTGTGGTGAAAACAAAAACAGAAATTAATCGCGAGATGTAAACTCTCGGTTGCGAGAAAAATGACAAGAAATGAAAAATAAAAATGGTTATTGCGACTTTTAAACTCACTGTTCTTAGTTAAAAGTTAAAAATGCAGAATTCAGACATTTCCCCTCACAGTTCTGTATTTATATCTTGTAATCATTTTTTTAATATAAAAAAGCTAATTAAAACTTTAACTCACATTTATGACAATTTCTTACATTGCATGTTTATATCCAACTTCTCTTCTTAGAATAGTTTATAAATGTCAGAATTGCAGATCTAAACTCATAATTATGAGATATAAACAAAATTACGAAAGAATTCAGATATTTTTCAAATAAGAGTTTACATCTCGCAATTCATTTTTGTTTTTGTTTCCACCACAGAGAACAAAACAACAACAAAAAAGCATTTACATCAATATTCTGACTTTTTATCTTTAGAACTGCAATAAATCAACTGCAATTTACTTTTTTTTAAATCCTGTGTTGGAAATAACCCAGTCGCACGGCAGGTTGTGACAATATCATGAAATGATCCTTTAATCTATTTATTCGTGTCAGGGACACGATTATTTCGTTATTTTCGTGACTCCAGCATGACTCCATGGATTCATCCATTCATGCTGGACTCACGAAAGTCGAGTAAGAATCGTGTCTGTGTCACAAAAAAAAAAGTGCGACTGGGCTGTTGGAAACAAAATTACATACAAAACTGACCACTGCATTATTAACAATATTTGTCCTTGCCAAGTTTTGCATTAAAGTGCCCCTATTATGGACTTTAAAGATGATCTTTCATGCAGTGTGTAACAAGTCTAAGTGAATGAAAACATTCTGCAAAGTTTTTAATCTGAAAGTGCACTGAGTATAAAGTTATTGTCTCTCATATGAAAGAGTCGACTTTGAATCTTTAAAACGAGTCGTTTTTAAAACGAATCCCAAGCCGTTTTATTTTAATATCAACATGATTCATTAGCATATTTCATGTCCACTTGTTGGTGTTTTTGTTTTGGTCTAAATGAAAATGCAAATTCATTTTTACCACTAGGTGACACTTTTTGAGCGCTTAAAAGCTCACAAACGCTGCTTCAAATGATACTGATCAATCACCGGAAGGGTTTGGAAAAATGAATAGTATGGGAGTCACTGAACAAATAAGGTACAAAGAAATGCATGTTATAAGACAATGAGAGTGTTTGTTGACCTTGCATGTATGTCTGTTGTTTGGGACTCCTTAAACCAAAATATGAACCTTTCATGACACATAATAGGCGCACTTTAAGAGACGCTGAGTAGGTATTTCGAATTTTGCAGTAATATTGCCCCGTCCGAACGAACTGTGATTCAGACTCAGCAGCTGTAAGAAGGACTATCTGAGACCAGAAGCTACATGCAAGCACTGTCCTACCATCACCATGTCTCCAGTGAGCGAGTTGGCAAGGTCAGACACTGAGGAATGGCCGTCGGCGTCTGGCGGCTGACCCTTAGGACTGTTAGCTGGCTTATTCCCCATGTTCCTACTGCAGGGTGAGAGAGAGACAGAGACAAACCGAGATCACTAAAAATACCACTCATGTGCCACTTGCCCTGCGTTTCTTTCTCTTTGCCACCGAATCAAACCTTCGAACCCAGATGACCTTGTGACCTCTACGAGCGCCGACTCGTGTTATTCTGACCGGCTTCATCACAAAGTTCAGAAACAAACAAGACAAATTAATAACAAGCATGAGAGAGTGCGTTTCACTTGAACACAATAAAACAAAGCCACGACAGAGAAATAGTAAAGAAAAATCACATAGTTCAAACTTTTACACATTTCCTGTCACAAAACATAACAACATTGTGGGACCAAATGTTACTTCTGTTTACACTGTAGCACAGCCAAAAATAAAAAATACAGAAGACACCATAAAATGGCAAATATTCAGGGTTATTAATGTCTCAAAAAACATAAAACGCTGTCAGTTCATCATATCACGGTGCGGTCCGCTGTGTTTTCCAAGGGTTGCTGTCCGAAGACGGATTGGGACGCATAGCCTGCAAATCTACTTGAAGGAATATTATGGGTTCAGTACAAGAGAAGCGGATTGATAGGTATTTATTAGCATTTATTTAGAAAATAATTCTCTCACATGACTGTTTATTGTTACACAAAAAATGTTTTACTCAGTTTAAGAAATATATAAAATTAATGTGTAGCCACAGAAAATGATTTTGATAAAATAAATTGCAATTTGATGCTATAGAAAATAATTTGGCCTTAAATTAATTAATTAAATACATATAAATAACTGATTCATGGCTCCTTTAATGTTAAATAAAATAGAATTAATAAAAAATGTTTAAAGTCACAGAAAACAATCTTTCCACCAAAAAATACACAAATAAGTAAAATCAAATATGTATTGCTATGGGAAAATGGCTTGTTGATCTATTTAAATAAATAAAAATAATTAATTAAATTAAAATAAGAAAACAAAAAGCATATAAATAAATAAATGTGTAATGAAAATATTTGAAATATTTTGGCTTAACGAATTACAATTCATTTAAAAACAATAAAATAAAATGTGTATTGCGACAAAAATATTTTTGACTAAATAAATAAAATAATTATTATGACTTATAATATTCTGATTTGCAGAATAAAACAAAAAATAAATAAATAAAATAAGATTAAATTGGATTTAATTTAATAAAATTTAATAACGTTTAAAAGTATTTTTCTCAAAAACGCTTGTAGGCAAATTACATGATATTTAAGTTTTTTTGTGGTAAGTGATATCATTCCACAACTGCTGTCAATCGAGCATAACTTGTACTGAACTCCTAACCATCCCTTTAATGTTTGACTAAACTACTGAACTAGTTGACAGGACCCAACTAAACCAGACCGAGGGCCAAAAGAGCAGAGAGAAAGAGAGAGAGAGGAAAGACAGACAGAGAAAGTGAAGAGGACGAATGCTGACATCTGAATGAAACTGAGTGATCAGACACAAACACAAAGACTGAGAGAGACACAACAAAACGACTACAGGATGAACATAGAAAAGCGACGAAGACGGCACAAGGATAGTGAGACACGGTAACAGCTGGAGGGAGAAAGAGAGACAAAAGACAGCGTAAGAGGAAGAGAGACGCTTTTTCTGTGATGGAAAGGCAGAAGATTATTCGCATGACTGAAGAGTCAAACAAAACCATGAGAGAGACGTCAACCAAACCAGCACAGCTGCAGGAGAGAGAGAGCGAGAGAGAGACGCCTGGAAAGACAAGAAACCCTGCAGTCAGTCAGAGAGAGAGAGAAAGAGAGAGAAAGAGAGTTAAACGAAAGCACACACAGAGCCAGAAACGCTGGAGATTAGTTCTACAGAAAACAAACTACAGAAAAGAAAGACAAAGAGACCAGGAAGGAAGCGTTTGGTTTCCAGAGAGGTGAAGCTTTGAGGAGAAAGAGAGAAAATGAGCGCTGGAAAGACAAAAGAGAGAGAAGGAGTAAACAAATAGTGTAAAGGAACACAGCAAATGGCACATACACTTGAACACAGAGAGCAGGAGGAAAAAGAGAGACATTCGGGAGGATCGGACTGTCTTTAGACCGGCGGGGGCAGCTAATGGGATGGAGGAGAGTTCCCTTTCTGTAATGGTCTATACAAGCAAAGAGGATGGGGACCGCAGCTGTCAAGCTCCAAAAAGCACAAAAAAGTTGTAAAATGTGGAAAAAGGGAATCGCTATTTACTAAAACGTTTTGCGCATAAAGCGAGGTAAACCACAAAAAAAATAAAATAATAGTAAAATTAAATTAATTAATGACAAAAATAAAATAAAACAATTAAAATCACTACATTTTACATATTGGCAGCCATAACAAATTACACTGAAATTTATATCACTGAGTATTTACAGAAAATCTTTCACATACAGCCAAAAGTATAAAATAAAATAAAATAAAATAAAATAAACGCTGGCGTTTTCTTTTGAATTTCTACCCCACCACCAAAATAAATGACAACACTTAAATTGAAAATCATTTTGCTTAATTAAACAATAAAAAATAAAACAATAAGTAAAAATAAAACACTGTCATTTAAATCACCATAAAAAACACTGAAATGAACTGTTCACAGTCACTATTCAATGAAATACTTCTTGCATAAAACCAGAAATGAATGACTTAATTGAAATACACGCATTTAAATCTCTATTCACTGAAAATAATTTTTGACACAGCTAGATGAGCAAACTAAATTAAATTAAATTAAATTAAATTAAATTAAATTAAATTAAATTAAATTAAATTAAATTAAATTAAAAATGTAAATTTAATTCAATTCAGTTAAAAGGACATAACAACAGTGTTCATTTAGATCCCATTAAAATGATCCGTTTGTGTTCTTTTTGGAGCTTTTCATTGTTTGGACGTTCTTCTAAATAACTCTGTGTCCAACAGAAAAGAATGAGATGGTGAGTCGATAAATAAGTCATATTCCCAGCTGTATCCCCACCAGTCTAAGGAGAGCGGCTGAGGTCCAAGTCGGGCGGGAGCTTTACGCACAAACCATGAAGCGTCTGTCTGTCAACACATCTGTTTCAGGAAAACAACCTCTCAATGGTGGCACTTTTGTTCTTGGGTAATTTACTCAAAAGCCGGTGCCGATGATGAAAGCATCGTGGCCGTGTTGTTGAAGACACACAGACGTAGCTGGAGCAGAGACAGAAAACACTGAGCAGGCAAAGCACAAAGACAGACAGACAGAAGACAGACATGAAGTCAGCTCGGGAGGGGAGAGAGACAGGGGGCAAAAATCTTCAGATCCTCATTAATATTCATGATCGGTGTCAGTAATTGGTTAACTGTGAGCTGAATGCAGCACTGATTGGCTGAATTTGTTAATGAGTTAGTGTCCTCGTTAGTCCGATCTTATTAAACTCACACACATTCAGCTGCCATGAAGATGGTGTGAACAGTGTACGAATGAGACCAGATGGAGAAATGATGACAACAGCAAGCGGGAGTGAGTTTTAAGGTTTGAACCTCTTTAAAGGTAATTAATAGTTCACCCAGAAATGAAAATTTGCCGCAAATGTGCTCACCCTCAGGCCATCCAAAATGTAGATGAGTTTGTTTCTTCATCAGATTTGGAGAAATGTAGCATTGCATCACTTGCCCAGCAATGGAAGTAAATGGGTGCCGTCAGAACACATCACAATAATCCACATCACTCTATCCCAGCAATTAATGTCTTATGAATTATGGACTCGTATTTTAGGGGGCTTAAGGCTTTTTTTGTTTTAAAACACACAGCTTTTAGCTTGGATCAAGCTTTTGTCATGGATATTTTGGCCAGAAGTCTTAATGATGGATTTGTTTCTTACAAACACTCACCTTTTCACTTCACAAAACACTAACTGATGCACTGGACTGGATTATTGTGATGTGTTTTTATCATCTGTTTAGATTCTCATTCTGACGGCACCCATTCACTTCCAATGCTGAGCAAGTGATGCAATGTTACATTTCTCCAAATCTGATGAAGAAACGTTTCAGTTCTCATGGGATCTCAATTTCGTCGGTCATATCTGACGTGACTCGGAGTGATTGACTGAAAGGGAACAAACTCATCTACATCTTGGATGACGGGTGAACTATTCCTCTATAGAGTCTTTACAAGTCAAGTCAACAAGTCAACATATCTACAAACAACGCTGTAGTAAAAGCTTGATTATAACAGCTTCAGGAGGTAAGTATAGCAAACGGCTGACCACTAAAACATAGTGCCATCTTTATTTATCATATTTATCATCTATACTCACACATCACGTCTGAATACAAACTTTTGAATTTTTGAATAGAATTTGCAACCGCTGAGATTAAACATTAATACTGTCATTATTAATCACTGTATTGTAGAATTAAACGACAAATGGGTTAAATGACTTTTGATTTAAAAAGTCAACTAGTCGACAACTAGTCGAAAACAACAAACATCCTGTGCAGTTTTAAAACTTAAACCTCTAAAAGGACTAATTTTGATTATTTTTATTGAACAAGTTTGTCTGCTCACCAAGGCTGCATTTATTCAATCAAAAACACACAAAAAAAACATAGTAATATTGTAAAATATTATTACAATTTTCTGTTTTTTATTTGAATATATGTTAAAATGTAATTTATTCCTGTAATGCAAAGCTGAATTTTCACATGATCCTCAGGTATCATGCAGATTTGCTGCTCAAAATATTTATTATTATCAGTGTTGATCATTTATAACTTTATAAATGTCTTTACTTCCACTTTTGATCAATATAATGCATCATTGCTGAATAAAACTTTTTTAATATAAACTTTTTAATGGAAGTGTAGATTAACAAATACATGTAAATACTAATAAAGAAGTTGTGGTTTTCAGTCTTTATAGACACAGAACAGCAATCAATAACTAACATGAATGCATAATGCAATGCAAATGATAACAAATAGTTAGTTAGCAAAGCTAAAAATGCCATGATAGTTTCCTGAGGTGCGCTCAGAAGGAACCTCAGCGGTGAGCGAGAACAGGTGAAATGAGGACACAGAAAAGAGAAAGAACACAATGAGCATCTCTCTCTGGTTCTGTATCTCTCCGTCTGTCTCTGCTTTCATGTCCTTGGGTATCGATCGAGGGCAGATAAAGGACATGTCGACGCTTCTCTGAGGCCTGAATAATTCATTCACTGTAGTCTGCGGCCAGGTCATTCTGAAGTTGGGCTCAGTAACCTGTTTAACTTTACCTGTCATCCTACATGCCAACATAAATATCATCTTCAAAAATCTTTTAACATTACAGGACTCAAATCTGTTTATAAAGTGAATCATTTTGCCTCTCAGATCTGATCCACTTATGAAGTGGTGGTAAAAGAGCAGAACACATATGATAGCACATTAATTACATTTTATATTAATGAGCGTTCAGTGACTGTAATCTAATAAACTAATGGACCATATTAAAATAAGTGTTATTTAAATATATATATATATAGGTATTGAACACAAATCATGTTGATAATGAATCCATTTTATAAAAGCAGTGAACAAATATGTTTATTTTTGTTGCTAAAAATAAATGTTTAATTATTATTATAATATATATATTTAATAAGCAAACATTTAAATAATGGAATTTTTCCATAAAAAAATTTAACATCTATTAATAATTAATAATAGTTTTAATTTTATAAATTAATAGAGCCAATAAGTTTTATTTTAGCTATGAGTAATATTTATTTACTATTTATTTAGATTATTTTTAATATTAATTAATAACTATTTATACAAATTTAACGAATGTCATTTTTTTAATAAAAGCAATTAGCCAATAGGTTTATAGTAGTAAAATCAAATAACTTTTCATTTAAAAATGCATTTTAATTTGTCATGTCAAATTATTTGTTTTCTAATAATTAATATTTTGTATATAAATCTACATTAATAATAATTGGTTATTAATTCATATGTATGCAAAATGAATTAAATACACCATTAAATAAAACAATCAATTTATTAACAATAAATATAAACATGTATTCTTATTGAAAGATTC
>JAUMHR010000090.1:2557687-2568187 GCA_032361145.1 Enteromius fasciolatus
ATGGACATCTTGGATGGCATAGTGGTGAGTAAATTATCAGCAAAAGTTTTTTTGAAAGTGAACTTCTCCTTTAAAGGTACACCAGCAAAACCAGTCTGTTTAATTCGGAGCGTCAGAGAGGCCTTAAAATAGCTTTTGGTGCCGAAAGCTTTGACTAACTTTATAAGCAGCTCTGGGAAAAAAACCTTTGTACAAATTGAATATATGCTGCTATGTAAGTCTAAGCCTGTAAACCACATTCAAACGCAGAATTGTTGTGTGTGGGTTGTGACAGAGTTGCATAAATAACCTGATTATATAATCATTTAAATGATATGCATTTTAATGCAAATGCATCGCCGCAACAATATGTGTATTCACAGCAACAAACCACAGCGTTCTGTTATCTGCTCAACACTAGACGTGTCTAACACAAGCCGCCCACACGCTGAGTGTGTGTGTAAGACCATGAGTGTGTAAGTTTGAACACAGTCAATAAAGAAACAAGCTTTTGTCGCTGGGTTTTTAATTCCTGCTGATACTATAATCCAGATCACACCCACTGAGAACATGAACAACATGCAGCACAGCAGTGTGTGTGTGTGTGTGTGTGTAGGGATGTGTAAGGGATGTATACTATGCATACTAACATATAGTACATAAATAGTTTATAACTGTTAAAGCAATGATAGTTTGTAACACCGGGTGCCACTCCTGTCAGCTAAGAACAGGAAACATGGACCAATATCTCTGAGGAATGTTTCCAGAACCTTGTTGAATCTATGCCACGAAGGATTAAGGCAGTTCTGAAGGCAAAAGTGGGTCCAACCTGGTACCTGTTAAAGTGGCCGGTGAGTGTATATATGTGTGTGTGTGTATATACAGTGGAGGAAATAATTATTTGACCCCTCGCTGATTTTGTAAGTTTGTCCAATGAGAAAGAAATGAAAAGTCTCAGAACAGTATAATATTAATGGTAGGTTTATTTTATCAGTGACAGATAGCACATCAAAAGGAAAATTGAAAAAATAACTTTAAATAAAAGATAGAAACTAATTTGCATTTCATTGAGGGAAATAAGTATTTGAACCCCTACCAACTATTAAGAGTTCTGGCTCCTACAGAGTGGTTAGATACTCCTGCTTAATTAGTCACCCTCATTAAACCCACCTGTTTAACTAGTGACCTGTATAAAAGACACCTGTCCACAGAATCAATCAATCAAGCAGACTCCAAACTCTCCAACAAACAGCTGTCCAAGGATGTTAGAGACTTGAAATTGTAGACTTGGACAAGGCTGGAACAGGCTACAAAACCATTAGCAAGAAGCTGCGAGAGAAGGTGACAATTTGTTGGTGCAATTGTGCGAAAATGGAAGAAGCACAAAATGACCATCAATCGACCTCGCTCTGGGGCTCCACGCAAGATCTCACGTCGTGGGGTGTCAATGATTCTGAGAAAGGTGAGAAATCATCCAAGAACTACACGGGAGGAGTTAGTTAATGACCTCAAAGCAGTTGGGACCACAGTCACCAAGAAAACCATTGGAAACACATTACACCGCAATGGATCAAAATCCTGCAGTGCTCGCAAGGTCCCTCTGCTCAAAAAGGCACATGTGCAGCCCCGTCTGAAGTTTGCCAGTGGACACCTGAATGATTCAGAGAGTGACTGGGAGAAGGTGCTGTGGTCAGATGAGACCAATATCGAGCTCTCTGGCATTAACTCAACTCGCCGTGTTTGGAGGAAGAAAAATGTTGCCTATGACCCTCAAAACACAATCCCCACCGTCGAGCATGGATGGAGGTGGAAACATTTTGCTTTGGGGGTGTTTTTCTGCTAAGGGCACAGTACAACTTCACCACATTAACAGGAAAATGGACGGAGCCATGTATCGTAAAATCCTGAGCGACAACCTCCTTCCAGGAAACTAAAAATGGGTTGTGGATGGGTGTTCCAGCACGATAATGACCCAAAACATACAGCAAAGCCAATGAAGGAGTGACTCAAGAAGAAGCACATTAAGGTCATGGAGTGGCCTAGTCATTCTCCTGACCTTAATCCAATAGAAAACCTATGGAGGGAGCTGAAGCTCAAAGTTTAGAGATGATCTGCAAAGAGGAGTGGACCAAAATTCCTACTAAAATGTGTGCAAACTTGGTCATCACAAGAAACGTTTAACCTCTGTGCTTGCAAACAAGGTTTTTGCCACTATTAAGTGTTTTTTTGTTAGGGTTTAAATACTTATTTCCCTCAATGAAATGCAAGTCAGTTTCTATCTTTTATTTAAAGTAATTTTTCAATTTTCCTTTTGATGTGCTATCTGTCACTGATAAAATAAACCTACCATTAAAATTAGACTGTTCTGAGACTTTTCATTTCTTTCTCATTGGACAAACTTACAAAATCAGAGAGGGGTCAAATAATTATTTCCTCCACTGTATATATATATATATATATATATATAATGTATATATTTTACACACAATCACACACATATATGTGTACTATACTGTATGTATATCCACATATAGTTTGAACTGCTTGTTCCTATATATCTTCCCTTTTCATAATCATGGTGTCAATAAGACTTTTTAAACGCAATCAATACTTTTATCCATCAAGGATGCATTAAAGTGATCAAAAGTGACAGTGAAGACATTTATAATGTAACAAAATGTTTCTATTTCAAATACACACTCATCTTTTGAACTTCCTATCCATCCAAATATCCAGCAGAAAACTAATGTATCACGGTTTCTGCAAAAATATGATCTGTTTCTTGAGCTCTAAAACAGCATTTATTTCAGAGTAATAATTCTGAAAATTCAGTTTTCAATTATATTTTAAACAGTTGTCACTGTTTTTACTGTATTTTTGATCAAATAAATGCACACTTTATGAGTATAGTATAGACTCATTTTAAAAACATAAAAATCTTACTGACCCCATTCTTTTGAATGGTATGTACAGTATATAGTATGATATGCAGATTTCAAAATGCATATGCCATCATTAGGCAGCATATACTGCACAGTACACTAATATTCCTCTGTGAATAGTGTAAATGTCATCAGCGTGTACAATAGAACAGCACACACCGTCAATGAGCTTCATTCATAGACTCAAACTAACAGAGTATAAAGAGTCTGAGAGCCTCCGGCTGGGTTTACAACAGAAAGATCCTCTCTCTGACACAACACAGTCCAGAGACTCACAGCATTTACACTCCGTGTGTGTGCTTTTAAATCCATTCAATCTAAATGGCATGATCGCAGTGGGAGCTTCAGCCCTGATCCATAGCAAAGCCGCACTAGAAAGGTGCTGCACGCTTCAATCAACAGTCAAATGGCAGAGAAAAGCTGTGTGTGTCTTTATGAATCTTTACGAGATATGAATCTCTGTCTGTCGCTGCACAACACACATGAGACATGATACATACCTGTCAGGAACACTTTAACTCAAATCAATAAGAAAGCATACCACACTATGCTTTTAGCCATTATTATTTTCTATATTACAATGTATTTTTATGATAATATTACTGCTAATAATAATTAATATAAATTATTCATTGTTATTTGCAAATCTAATATATCATTTTTTTGTGCCGAATTTATTTAAAGCTCATTTAAATAGGCAAATAAAGATGATATGTTGTACTAAATTACAGGCATAAATATTTAATCGTCATGAGCATAATGTAAACAATAAACAGTCTTAAAAATATACTTTATACTTTATTTTCTTTATGAAATAAATAATAAAATAAATTAATTAACAACTTAATTAAACACAAATGAATACATGAGCAAATAAAGTAAAAAAAATTAAAATATTTCTTTTTAACTTCACCTTTAATTGTCATGAAAATAATTATTAAAGTATTAAAAATATGCTTGATGTACAAAATAAAAATTTCCTGGATGGATGGATATACGGATAAATAAATATGTTCAAGAATAAATATTTTATGTTCAGGAAACCAGACATTATTTTTCATTTTACCTATATAGCACATAAATCATATTTTAATACACACTCTTCCAAGTTAGTAATAATAAACATATATTTCTAGTAATTGTTATATTTTATAAATCTATATTTTTTTTCAATTAATTGACTAAATAATACACTAAATTCCCAGCCCTAATAATATTTTCTTTGTGTTGTATTATATCATGACCCGGGCATCGTGAGATTCACTCACATATTCATTCCAGCGGCTGTAATCTGGCTCATGCTGATTCAAGCACTTCATACAGATACAAGCATATCAGATCACACTTCAAAGCTTGCATGTGTGTGTGTGTTTGTGTGTGTGCGAATAAATTATCTCTGTCTCCGAGATCATTTGCTTTCCACATTATATCAGCCGCTGCTTTAATATTTGAGCGCAGCTATGTTGCTATACTCCAGTGCCGACCGCTTCCTGTTTGATTCTCATTCACTGGGCATTCTGGGTAATCACAAGCCTCCAGAGCAGCCGCAAATGGTCCAGAAGAACGTGCCAACAGCTAGAAGGCTTGGCCATTCAGACACACTCTCTCTTCTCCTTATTAGTCTGCTAGCTCTTCCTGGCTGAGCTAATTGCATGTGTGTGTGTTTGGCGAGTGCTGAGTTTACTCCAGCCTTAATTAACCAGGGAACAAGAGAAAAGAGAAAACGAGTTCAAGGCAAGAAAGAGAGCGAAAGACCAAATAAGCCACCCGGAACATCTGAGAAATATTGAACGAGTCAAGCGGAGTTTCAAGAGAAAGTTCATCAAACGTACTGAACTGTGTAGCGCTGCGGGAGGAACTGCTTTATACAAACTACTAGTTACACCGCTGCTAAAGCTACTATTTTGAGCAGCTAGTTAGCTACACTACAACATATTAACCAAACACAGCTGCTGCAACGAACTTTATAAATAAAAGTATTATTATAGTATTATTATAAATTAAGTATTAATTTACAAAACACTAAATATAACTAATATACAACTTAATTAACTTGCTTAATTAACATATTTGTATAAAGTGGGATATATATTTTTTAAATATTAATTTGTAATCTATATATATATAGAGAGATATAGATATGTGTGTGTGTGTGTGTATAATTATTATTATATATATATTTTTTTTATATAATTTTTAGATAAAATATAATGTATTAAGGCACATGTAAAAAAAATGAAGAAGTTATATATTAACATTTACAATGAATAAATTAAACTAAACTACATAAAACCCTACCTACATAATGAATCATTCGTAATAATATTATTAATAAACAATAATTAATATTATTAATAAAATATTATTAATAAACAATAATAAAATCAATTTGATATATTCACACATACAATTAAAAGTAATGACTAATTCCATATTTTTGATAAACAATAATTTATTATGTAAAACACACACACATGCGTTTAGAATATTATAACCATCTTAATATATATATATATACACACACACACACATATACAATTAAATATATATTACATATTTTAATAATGGATAATACATAATGTATATACAACACACACACCACCAGAGGAGGCGCTAGCAGCACAAGAACTACAGGTGTTTCCATCATAATGAAGTCCTACATCAGTCTGTGTAATATTAATGGTGATCAGGGCGAGCCCTAATGTTTTTCTTGCTGTTTAAAGAGGCATCAGAGTGCGTGTCAGCGGCGGTCTCAGGAGACGTACGGCACTTCAGTCAGAGGCCTGTAAATTAGCCTGGAGAGCAGCGTCAGTCCCCTCCTCTCACTGGCACCACACCAAACACACTAAATCACACGATAACTCCATACAGCGGCACACTCACGTCTGCGTTCTCTCATTCAGCTGCGATCACTCGTCGGCCCTCTAAATGATCAAAAACTAATTCAGCCTGTGACTCACTGCCATTATCCAGCGAAAAAAACATTGTGTGATGATCGCTAGTTAGCCAGAGAGGATTTCCCCAGAGAGGTTTGGGCAGACTCTGTGCTATCTAGAGAGCAGTGCTTTTTAATAAATGAATGTTTATGTAAGTGACAGGCATGAATCGAAATAATATAAAACCCTCGCAGAGCAACTCACCAAACGTGCACACACACACACATACACACACACACTGAAAACTGGCTGTGTTCAAAATACTTGTACATTATTTCTAATACACTACTGCCATAATAATATTTCTGACATATGTACAGTGAGCAAAATATTTGAATTTTCTCAATGCAAACCCATTTTCCCTTAAATGGGTTTAAGGCAGTAGAAAAAGTGATGCATTGTGCTCAATCTTTCATTTACAGAGACAAAAGATTCAGATGCCACATCAACATCAACCCTTTTTAAATGATTTTTTTAATTCAGAATTTGAAAATAATAATAAAAAAATATTTAATTTTATTTTTGAAATGACCATTTAGAGGTATATTTTATGCTAATTTGTTAAATATATATATATATTTTATATTAATAAAATATTTAAAACAATAAAGTAATAAGTACACACATTTTTTTATTAGATTTATTTTTTAATACAACCTGCATGTGTAATACATTTTAATACAAAATGCTTTACATTTTCAAATTCTGGTCAAAAATGAATCAGAAAAGAAAATCAGAAATACCTTAAATTGCCAAATTTAGATTTTTAGCTTATCTTTACTCTTAATCTTAATCAAAATATAATTGAATACTGATACTGAATGATGAAATTACCCATTTTTACATTTATTTTGTAATATATATCTTCATTTGCATTATATGTAACTTTCATATAAAGTCATATTTCATATTTATGTATAATAATACATATTTTATATATGATATATTATTATTTACATTTTTAAAGATTATTTATAACAAAAAATTCAATATTTACAAATATTTTTATTATTATATATTTAAATATGTAAATACTATCTAAAATGCATGTATGTTTAATGTTAATATATCAAATGTTTGTCTATATATATATATATATACTCTTGCTCTGGGTTTTTAACACATATCTATTTGCATATACCTATGAAAATATTAAATGTAAAACTTGTTATTTTGTGAACTGTTTTTACCACTAATTTATCATTAGATGTTAAAGTAAAATCTGTAAAACTATTTGCAGATATACTGTATGTACTGTATTTATGTAAAGAATTCAGTGAGGTCATGTGACAATGCAGATCTGTCTGAAATATTTATCAGTTCCTATTGCACAGTTTCACATGCAACTTAAGACTGCATACTGCACATAAGTTTCCATTCAGAAACATCTGAAAAGTAAAACCAATGAGACACCTAGTGAAAGTCCAAATAAATATACAGCATAAAGCATAAAAGACAAGAGAAAAACAGTGTTCGAGGAGAGAAGAGATAAAAGGATCTGTCGCTAAAGTCACAGGGTGAAAGATGAACAAATAGGGATAAAAATGCCAAAAGCAGAAAAAATCAAGGCACATGCAAGACGTGCCGTCGAGAACACAACAGTTCACGTCTCAGCATGAAGGAAGTCACTGTATCTCACAGCTCATTGGCTGAGCTCTGGCCCACGCAGCCACCAATGGCGTTCAAACAGCCGTTAGCCTCAGGTGAGGCTCATTAGCATGATTAATGAGCTCAGCACTTATTAGCGACGTACAGCCGAATGTACAGCTTGTTCATTTACTTAGTATCAGCTATTCCGAAGCGCTCTTCCAAAACCTAGTGAGACGCCTACTTAGACAGCATTCATCTGGCAAGGTAGGTGGAAAATAACATCACCACCACAAGAAACCTCGTCTACACACAAAGCTAAGGCAGCTTTGCATCCTTCACGAAGAAAACGTATTGAAAATATTGGATACAAACAGTTAAAATTATACTAATGTCTGCGAAATCAATCTATACAATAGTATGTATCTTCATGATAATTTGAGTATCAAGCCATTAGCATGCTATCATTAATCTCTGTTCTTGTAAATTGAGTGCAACACTCTATCCAACTACAAATAATAGGCTAATCAACTCTCATTAGCGCTATTTAGCTTCATGCTAACATCAAACATTTTGTGCACCATTAAATCTTATTAGATCAATACAGAAATAACACATGACCTAAAACATGAGCACACGTTGTATCTCCAATGTTTATTAGAGTATCACATCATTAGATTAGCAATATGCTAATGTTAAACTTTACCACAGTCAATTAAGAGTCGCTTCTCATGAGTAGAGCCCTTTTGTGAAGTTCACCTGCCATGCAGAGCTGCTGCCTATGAAGTGCACTACAAATAACTCACTTATGAGATTTGGCTGCCTATGTTGGCAGTCGATGGCATGACAGCTCACTAGCGTTTTGGAACAGAGCTTGAGAGAAACTACTGGCTCCGATTAGGACCTGAAAGAGAGAGAGCTGCTGTGTTTGTAACTGCTGCCCCTGAGCCTGTGGCAAATCCACACTATGATGGGTATTACCCACAATACCGTGCTCCCTGGTGGGTGCTCAACCGCTTGCAGTGGGTTGGTCAAACATATAATGCATCTCTCAGCGCACACACACACATGCACACACTCTGACAAATACCTCTTGTCAGGAGGGGTTTCTTGACTGGGCGGTACTTCCTGTAGGTCTGGCAGATTGGCAAAGTCGTCCTGCTCGGCCAATCCGATCGCGAGAGATAGAACCACCATTTTTCCTTCCCTTCACCAAGAAAATGACACACAAAGAGAGAACAGTAAAGTGCAGAAAGTAAGAGTTGAGAGTGAGAGGAAAGACAAGGAGAAACCGTTAGTAGGCAGCAGATATTATTAGTGTTAAGTTTGTGATATCAGCCCCATTCCTCAGACCGCACTGCACAAATATGTTAACGCTTTCTAAAGTCAAAGACCCTGAAGGAATGCCATGTGTGCCACCCTCAAAACTAGTTCAAATAAACACCTTGTATACAGGCCCACATATGCATACATTATGTGTTGTTATATAAAAACCTTATTCGAATATCTATATTATATATATTCGCGAAACGCACTATGAAATCCCACTTGGAATCAAATGGTTAATGAAATGCACTTTCAAATCCCATTCTGAATCCAATGATTTGTGAACCGTGCTATAAATCCCGTTTCGACTCAAATGATTCACGAAATGCGCTTTGAAATCCCGTTTTGAATCAAATGAATTCCAAAACGCGGTATGAAGTCCTGTTTCGAATCAAATGATTCACAAAATGCGCTTTGTAATCCCGTTCTGAATCAAACGATTTGCGAAACGTGCTATGAAGTCCCGTTCTGAATCAAATGATTTGCTATACGTGATCTGATTGAAGCGCTTTGAATCACTTTGATTTAATTGTTTAACAGACTCTGAGTTTCAAAAGGCTCGGTTGATACATTTTCTGTCGTATTATATTTCATTATATTTCCCCTTTGCTTTTTTTTAAGACCTGTGGATCTTAATAGTTACGTAGTTCACCGTAAGCGAACTTTAACAGGTCTCTTTTCTTCTATTATGCTAGAATGTGAGATTGCAAGTTGTGTTTTTGTGTTACAATAGATTTTAGACAAATTAAATATCTTCTAAAACAAGTAAAATCTCTGCAGATGGGTTATATTTAATGTTAAACCAAGATAAATTGATATTGCATTTTAACAAAATCAATACTTCATGTAAAATTTGTTTGTATATTTAATGTTACAGGTTGTAATTTGCTTAAACGCACTCATTAGTTTTGCTAGTGTTTAGGTATGCAGATTCAAATCAGACATCGTTATATGTCGCGCTCTGTGTGAATAGTTCTCCAGTCTTTCCCAACGCATTTAGAGCAGCACTCGTGTGAAC
Organism: Enteromius fasciolatus; assembly: GCA_032361145.1. Lineage (NCBI taxonomy): Eukaryota > Metazoa > Chordata > Actinopteri > Cypriniformes > Cyprinidae > Enteromius > Enteromius fasciolatus. Next base: position 2,567,476 of record JAUMHR010000090.1, read on the forward strand.
AGGCCTGTAAACACTCAAACTCACATTCTCTGGCACACACACATTGATTTACTGTCCTCTTCACTCAACACATTGTCTGGATCTTCTCTCTGGACCTGTCTCACTCTCTCCCTCTTTCACCGGTGTTTTCATCCCTCTCTTCAGCCTTAATTGAGGGCCGTTAGAGAGATCTGGACTAATTGTTTCTATTTGAGAGCGCTGTGTGTGTGTGTGTGTGTGTGTGTGTGTGTGAGAGGTGTCAGCACTGAGCTGCTGCTTTCTGGGTCACTGCTCACCCTCTATCTCCTCTTCTCTTCTCTTTCTTACATTCTTCATTTTTCTCTTTTCTTACAAATCCTCCTCATCTCTGAGCCTCAACCTCTCTCTAATATCTAGCTATTAAATTCCTCTTAAACAGCTTTTGAAAGCCGCCATTTGATCTTAAAGGAACAGTTCACAGTCTTAGGTTTACCAACTGCATATTGTTACAAATACCAATATTATAAAATCCAATATAATAAATTATATTATATTAAATTAAATTATACAATTCCCCCACATTTAAAACAGACATATATATATATATATATATATATATATATACACACAAATACAATATATATATATATATATTTATACTATTCATACAGTATTATTGTAACGATGGAGCACGGGAGGCAGTCGGATCCAATCGCAAGTGTTTATTGGAACACACAGGAGTATACAACAGGCT
>JAUMHR010000090.1:2568287-2581611 GCA_032361145.1 Enteromius fasciolatus
ATTAAATATTTTTGAATTTAATTCTTTTGTGTCCTCTCGTGCCTTGATGCCAGCACCCACGCCGTACGAACGTGACAATTATGTTATTGTAAAGCCTCACTTTATTTAGAAAAAATTAACATTTTATTTTTAATTAAATAAATACTTTATTCATGATTTTTTTTTTACATTCCAATAATATACATTCTTCAGAATAACTATTTTATATATTTAAAAAAATTATAAAAGCATGCAATTTTAGAACGAGGGTATTTTTATTTTCAGCAGAGCAATTCCTTTAAATCCTAAACGCGTCATATGTTATCATGATCTCTTGTTCTTCACTTCCTTTCCTTCTCCTCCCATCTAAAGGGGTTTTAATACTCTTCATCCCTACCCCTCCCCCTCCACTTCCCCATCTTCCATTTTTCTTCTCTCTCCTGCTGTAAATCCATCCGTTCCTTCATATTCTCCTGGGCTTCCCTCCATTTTGGCACACTCCGGCTATTTTTACCTTTCAGAATTTAATGGCTGCAAAAAATAGCTCCTGGCTGGTGCGACTACACACTCGTGCGTGCAACAGACAGGAATCATTATTGTCAAAGCAATAAAAAGAGGCACTTTTCTGGTGAGAGCCGGGCGAGCGAATGTTCGGGGATGTTCACAGGACTGCCGCTGACCACTGATAACACACCAACAACCCTCAATTACACCCCACCTCCTTCCTCTCTTTCTTTCTCCGTCCTCCCTTTCTTGTTCTGCTTTTCTCTGTCTCTATGTCAGACCCAAGGCCATGTATGTGTGTCAATGACATCCCTTTTAACCAGCGGAGATGAAATATTTAGTCTTCCCAGCATAAGCGGAACAAGGATGTTTCGGGAATGGCATACTTCCATACTATTTTTGCATATTGTTCACAGATTGTGAATTCTCTGTACAGTATGCGTGAAACAGCTTTCGGAAAACACACAGCATGCAGACCTCGAGGACTACTGTATTCCACAATGCATTTAACTTTATATTTAGAATCCAAAAAAATATCATTAGCCTTTTTCTATTGTAGGGTTCTGCAGGTAAAATTAGAACTTTTTTAAGAACTTTATGAGACCAAGTAAAGAAAATATAAGGAATAAATCAAAGGGAACACAATATAGTCGCTAAATAATAATGTCTATTATCAGCTTCATCTGAAAATACAACTTCCAACAGACGTTAAATGCATACAGAAAATCTCCAGAGCATATCCTACCGCAAACTGAAGCAATAGTAATAATAGTATGATAGCATGCCTTTCTAAACCTTGACTAAGACTGTATTTCCCAGATTTCTTTCACTTTTCTTCCTCTGGCTTGGAGTAACAATCCATTTTGAGAGTAATGATTCGGAGGACAGAAAATCAATGCTTCAGGGTTAACGTGAATCTGTAGCGAAGACTTTAACCTCAACACCGGACTGCGTATAAACACAATCAAACACATACAATGAACTGTGGAAACAAAAAACGTATATATACAAACATACACATACATACTATGTCACAAATCCCTATGACAAGTTGATTATCTTAACAAGTTGATTTATAAGCAGCCTTTTCTCTAATACTTTATTATGTAATTATATAAATTATTGCATCTCTAAAGGCAGACAAGCCGCAAAAACAACATTAAAAATTGTCCATACAACTTGTTGCTATATTAAGTCTTCTTAACTTATCGAAGTACTACTGTTATAGGAGGATGAGGATGTATGGTTTCCTATACTAGGAATTTGTGCTCTGTGTTTAACCCATCCAAGTGCACACACAGCAGTGAGAAGTGAACAACACACTGTGAACACATACCCGGAGCAGTATAATACTATAATAACACTAACTACTCCTCCTAATCACTGGACAGAACCGGAAAAACAAGATAAAGAGGACAAAGAATACATATCATGCATCTGAAAAAAATGAGTGTATTAATGTGGCATACCTTAAACTGCTATAATGACATTAATAGAAAACATCCAGCTTCACTAGAAAGTCTTTTTTCAAACCTGTCATAAAAAGCTGTTGACCTAGCAGATCACAGAGACACCTAGCTATTCATCACTGAATCGCTGAGTTTAAATGTGAAAATCACAGGCCTTCTCTCGCTCCGACCCCGTACGCACAACTGAGGCAGGCTTACAAATTTAACCATGTTACATCACTTGAGAACCATGAAATCCATCAATCACGCCGATTTGCTGTGTGTTCACGTGTGGATAATCTTGGGAAATTAGATGATGTTCAGTCGCGTTAATTGTTTGTCATTTGAGCTGAGACCTGCCCTCCCTTCCTCTGCAGGTCACGCAGTGGCAGGCGGAGAGATTTACAGAGACGGAGTTAAACGGCGTTATATAAACCCAACCGGAGCGTCTATTGAAGACCTGTAGCCCCTGTCAAGCCGTTGTTGTGTGCTGCGGTCGCTTGATAGTCTGCAGTCCTGTTCACTCAATAAGTCACGGCTATTCTAGGGCATTATGTTTCAGACTACGGATAAACGGCCCTGTTTGAGAAACAAAAGACTGAAAATAAGTGTAATAAAATGGTATTAAAAGTATGGTTGACTAAAAAAAGGAATATTTTTCCATCGTGTACTCACTCTCATGCCATTCCAAAACCCATATGACTTGTTTAATGTAATAATAATTCATGTCTTGCAACTAAAAGTGCAACAGCTTAATGTAAAGTGCCCTTATTATGGGTAATAAAGGTCCAAATTTGGTTTTGGGAGTCCCAAACAACAGGTAAACATGCATGCAAGTCAAATTCATTGTACATTCTTTGTTCAGCGACTCTCAAACGATTGATTCAATAATTAATTTTTCCAACCAACTCCGGGGATTGGTTGGTTTGTGAGTTTTCAACGCTTCAAAAGCAGCACCTAGTGGCAAAGAATGAATCTGCATTTTCATTCAGACCAACATGAAATGTGGGCGGGTAATAGGCTAATGATTCATGCTGATGTGAACGTCAAATGGCTTGGTATTTGATTTAAAATGAGTCAACTCTTTCTTTAAAGAACTTTAAAGATTTAAAAGTGCAACATTTGAGAACGATTGTGTTTCTGTCACAAGTCGGACCTCTGTGGCTCTCTCCGACCGCCATCAGCGAGAACCTTCACCAGAGTATTAACGTTCCTACAAAGACCCATTTCGCCCACAAACCTTTACTGCTTCCGTTACAGGTGTATGGGGCGGCAGCTACAGCAGGATATCGCAAAGTCTTGTTTGCCTTGGTAAAATTCTGAGCATTCTTTCCTTGTGTTTTTGGGTTGTATTACCTGGACTGTTTTTGGATTACGATTCTTGCTGGATACCCCTGGCCTTTTGTCTGGACAATTGGATTTGCTATTGTCATCCCTCCGTCACTCTTGTTTGCTATTGTGTTGACCCTGCCTGCCTGTTTGAGAATTAAAGCCTGCAAATGGATCCAACCTCTTCTGAGTCATCATCACACGTTCAGTGAACAAAATTCAGTAAACATCAGTAAAGTATAATTATGAGTTTAGAAGACTTAGAATACAGTGCACAAGTTGTATGAACTACTTTTATGGTGTTTAAAAAGAAGAAACATGTTGTGGATTTACATACATGATGATAAAAATAACATTCTGAAGTGAACTGTCCCTTTAAACACAGTAGAAGCACATTAAACATTCATGAATACAACCACACACAGGCAAACACATGCCCAAACGCATGTGCTGACACACATACATAATATTAGTGCCCGTACCATATCTCCAGCGGCCCCTTGAGGTCCTAAAATGTGACATATTTAAACCAGCCATATAAAATATAACGTCACAAAACAGCACATCAGTGCAGTGCGCTGAGTGAGGGGGGTGATATTCTGCTGCGAGGCTGAAATATAGTGTGACAGAATTAACTGTCTGATAGGGTCTAGAGAAAGACCGGTGTAGAGGAAGAGAGACAGAGGTGCAGAAACAGAGGCAAGGACAAACAAGAAGAGGCAAGCAGATCATTTTCAGCTGAACTCTGAGAGATTTACGCTATATTATTTCTAGTACTAAAGCAGGACTAGTATTTAAGAAGCATCCCAGAGAATGGGAACCAATGTAGTATGAAACTTTTCCAAATATCACTGCTCTTCTCCATACAGTAAAAAACGAATGATGGCGGACACTATTGAGGATACAACACTATATTGTCACATGTTGTCTTTGTACAATGATCAGACTACAATTTAAGTAATGATATGAAATCTGTAAGGTGCGTCTTGATATGGTATATTTCCAATACAATTCAGAATGCAAATGAAATGTCAGGGTAACAAATATGACTGTTCTGCTCCAGACACAAAGTTATAATTTTGCTTTGAAAGCAGTGCAAGAGTCAGCTGGATCCCTGTGCTTATGTATGTATGTCTTTATTTAATGGAAAAGAGCAGCGTGATCATTCCACTAAACTTCTCTTCTCTTTTCTTTGGGGGGGTGAAACTATCCAAATATATTCCTATTAAGGAGTTCTTAACCTTACCTCCCAAAACCACATGTTTTCCATTTCTCTTAAACCAAACACACTTGTTTTAGACTATCAGCTTATTAGTAGAGACTGGGTGTGTCAAACAACGGAGAGATACTAAATACACAGTGTTGGGGGGCTCCTTAAATGCTTTTAGGAATCTAAACAATTGGTACATTACTTAGACAAGCTATGACATGCATATACAGGACAAAAAGGCATGCACAAGACAGACCCACACAGGAAGCCACTTACAGGAAGGATTTAACGTCCAGGCCTCGTCTCTTTATCTGACCCATCATGTGATCCACGCTGCCAGGGTCCCCACGAGAGACTCCTGGCCTATGGCGTGATGCTCCGCCACTTGCCGGGCCACCTCTGGAGCTCCTTGAGCCGGCCCCACCCCCTCCTCCAGGCCCCGCCCCTCCGCCCCCTCCGCTACCCGGCTGGGAGTGCAGCTGACCCAGACTCTGGGAAATGGGCGGCCTGTTGGCCAAATTAGGGGCTGGAGCCTGGATCAAGGGTTGCTGGAGGCTCTGCTGACGCAGTAACGTTCGGGGCCGAGGCATCGCCCCCATTGACGGGATGTCGTCCAAGGTCTCGACCGAGGAGAGGGCGTGGTCGGATAAACTGTGCGGGCAAAGTAGGAGAGAGGGCAAGGAGCGAGATGAAGAAGGGCGGGAGCGACAGAGGGAGGGACGAGGAAGGAGGAGGAGAGAAGGTGGGACAAGAAGAAAAGGGCGGGGACGAGGAGAAGCAGATGGGCATGGAGGAAGGGGAGGAGACAGGTTGAAAGGAAAGAGTTCGGAATCCGGGTGAAGGAGAGTCAGGGAGTTGGTCGAAGATAGGAGAGGCGATAACGGAGACATAGAGGAGGACGAGAGGTTCAGGGATGGATGGGGGCAAAACGGAACAGCCAGAGAGGAAAAAGACAATGAAAAGATGGTATCGTCAAAAGAAGAAGGGGGTAGAGGAGCAGAAGAAGGAGGAGGAGGAGGAGCAGGAGGAGTGCGAGGAGTAGGTGGAGAGAGGAGGAGAAGGAGAAAAAAGGATAGAAGAGTCAAACAGAGGCAGTAGCCACCGTAGCACAGGTAGCAGAAGAGACCACAGCCGCCCTGGTCTGCATGAGTCTGCAAGTGTGTGTGTCCGTTCCCGGTCCGAGCGTGACTTCCCTGAGCCGACGGCGAGCGGTGAGCATGTGCATGTGTCTGGGAGGCGTGTGAGGCCTGCTTGCGGCCAGCTCCCGTGCGTGCCTGACTGGATCGCGGCGTGTGGCGCGTCTGCCCTGAACGACCGTGCGCATGTGTGTGACGCGGAGTGTGTGGCGTCAGTCGGCCGCCGCCGGTTCTTCCAGGAGACTGTTTTTTGGTCTGCTGAGAGCCTCCCATCTTCACACATCCCTCTCCTCCCTTTCTTCTCTTAACTTTGCATGTCGTTTTTTGCGACACTCGTTTTAAGTAACGCCACGGCCCCCCATGTCCCTTCAGCAGCCAACCAACTACGCTGCCTCATCCGTCATTCTTTTGTCCTCTCCGCCCCCCTCCCTTTCGCAATTACATCGCTCATTAGCCCTGTTTCACTCTGATCTCAAAACTGTGTCAAATTCACCTCGGGAAACTTCACAGTGAGTTTCACCTGAGCTGAAAACAAGATGTCTATAAAGATTTTTTTGCCTTTCAGTTTACCCAATCTCAGCAGTCCCATACTCACAATGTGCACAAATTGTACCTTTAGGGCTCGTCACTGGGACAATATCCTTAAAGGAGGAATGTCCAGTCCTGCTTATGGAGGGCCACAAGTTTAAGCCTAACCCCAATTAAAGGAACACTCCACTATTTTTGAAAATAGCCTAATTTTCCAACTTGAGTTTCATTTTTTGAATCCATTCAGACGATTTCTGGGTCTGGCGGTAGCACTTTTAGCTGCAGCTTAGCATAGATCATTGAATCTGATTAGACCATTAGCATATCCCTCTAAAATTACCTATTTAAAACTTGACTCTTCTGTAGTTATATTGTGTACTAAGACATTAAAATAAATAGTTGGGATTTCCTAGGCTAATATGGCTAGGAGCTATACTCTCATTCCAGGGTAATAATCAAGGAGCTTTGCTGGTGTACAGTACCATGGGCTGTATTACACAGCACCTGAAAATAGTCATTTTTGAGCGAGATGCTAATGGTCTAATGAGATTCAATGATCTATGCTAAGCTGAGATCGAGACCCAGAGATCGGCTGAATGGATTAAAAAAACAGTAAAACTCAACTGTTTAACTCTAGAGGAGTTGGGAAAACTAGCCTATTTTCAAAAATAGGGAAGTGTTCTCTTTAAACACAACTGAACCCACTAATCACGGTCTTCAGGCTTGAAAGTGCTCGGCAGGTGTATTAGAGCAAGTTGGAACTTAACTATACAGTCCCTCCAGAAGCAGGTTTGGACATCCCTGCCTTAAAATAACATCTTTAAAGCTTATTTACCCCCAAAAGCTTCATAATAGCACCTTAATGGTACATATTACTACTCAAATGTACTAATGCACAATTTAAGAGTAGACCGGTGACAAGTGTCAAGCTGCTGTACCCCTAAAGATACATTTAGTTTTGACAGTGCCTGTCAGTGAACATTTGAAAAAATTCATTAAACACATTTCAGAGTGATTTAGAGCTGAATGTAATAAAAAGTTTATAGGACATAATAGGAACTTGCTCCAGTGGAGGAAAACCATCCCTATATTAGACTCAGCATGAAAAGGCATTCGCATCCCATTTTACTTCTGTAATGTGACATACTTTTATGTGAAACGGGATATTTGATGAGGAAATGCTGCCTCCAAATACAGTGTGACGCGCAAGTGATTTTGCTTGAAAAACATTCAAGAATTTCTCACTTTTCCCTTCACAGGAGATATTTTTAATGGTTTTGCATCATAATAAAGAGCACATTAAGTGTGTAATTGATGCTTTTTACATCAAATGCAGTTGTTGCATGAACTGGTAGCACTTTATTTAACAGTCCAGTTCCAGTGTATATTTACTATGTACTTATTATAACAATAACAGGGTAATAACTAACTATAACCTTTAAGGTAACCCATGAAGTTATTTTATATTACAGTACATGTGCAAGTGTGCAAAAATCTTTTCCAAGAATTCATGTTTTGCAAATAAGATCATTTGGACAGGACCTGAAGGCAGCGTACTTAAATCTTTAAGACTTTTTGACCTGGATATGCAGAGTAAAGGTCAAGTTCTTTTTCAAACGATCCCTTTTTGTTAGTTAATATTATCTTCTTATTTAGTGTCTTATGGTAACATTTTCCCTTTTCACTCTTCACAGTAGGACCAGGAACATGTATTAATAAAGTAAACAGGGGTAAATTTAGTTTCATGTTGACATTAATGAGCTGGCATAAGGAATGACTGGCACCTGCTCAACTGGTTTCACTGGTAGTGCTTCAGGTAGTTGCAGGACAAACACTAGGGGACAAAACAAGTGTAGTGGAGAACAAGATGTAGGCAAGAAAGAGAGACTAAGGAAGAGAGAGGCTGGGAAAAGGGGGTGTGAGACACAAACACAAGAGACAGACACATATAGCTGCCTTAAAATAGAATCCAATTACTGATGGAGAAAAACGGAGGGCGTGCTAAGAGAGAGAAGGAGAGAAGAACGAGCACTGGTGCTATGGATGGAGTGTGAGAAGAGAGATGTGAGACGAAGAGAGAATATGTGAGGTGCTGGAGGAGAGGAGGTGTTAGGGAAGGGTGTGAAGAAAACTTAAATTGAGCCCCTGTGTTTGTGTGTGTGTGTGTGTGCATGCAACACTTGCTGTGTGAACATCTACACACAAGCAGCACACGGATACAGTAGCGTTGTAGCAGCTCTGGGTTTGTTTTGGTTTGGTGAGGTTGCGTTTTGTGAGGTTTGGAACCTTATTTACATTTCGTCTTCATTTGTTCATTCCTTTGGTGTGTCTTGTTAATTAGACTCAATATAATCAACATGAAAGCAAAACTATCTCAGCTTAGTACATGATCCTGACACAATTCATCAATGGTCTAATGCTTAAAGTACACAAAAGAAAATTTAGTGGCTGCCTTTTGCAATCCAGTTAACACATCTGATGGATAAAATGTGGATAAATTATTACATAAATAAATATATTCTGAAATACGTTATAAAGAGCGCTGCTTAATGAAGTTTGATGTTTTTAAAATATTAAATATATATATAATCTTAAGTAACTGAAAGCCAAAATATATTACATGAAAAAGAATAGACAATATAAAAGTATATGAAACTATTTACAAAATATATGACAATTAAATATATTTTCAAATGTTTTCTTTGCATGCAAAAATGTATAATAGGCATTTTCATATTGGATGGAATTTTTAATTTTTATTATAATTTTTCATTTCATGCCAAATACAGTTTTTTTCTCAGAAATACACCAGATTGCAGAAGTAAAATGAGTTGAAAAGGCATTCTAACTTCAAAAGATTTAGTTTTAAGTTTCACTGTAAAACGCTCTATTTACAGTTTTCCTTGTTAGTCAGCTTGTTTCGTCATGTTTTTTGGGATCTTGTTTACTGTATGTAGGCCAATGTCTCAAATGTCGACCTCAGCCTTTGCTGTCCTCACTTAAAAGAGAAAGTGCACACAGGAGTCACTCATAAAAACCCTCCTGAATATACCACTACAAATGCTGCTACAGTCTGGACTTCACAGACACAAAAAGTCAGCATTAAGTGCATCATTTGGGACAGGGCCGGGCTTTGTTTTGTCACACTTTACTGAAATCAATCTGTCTGGGTTCTCTAAACTTTTCCTCACTCATGTAATGATACTTCCTCTTCACCCAGGATTCGCTTCACACTGCTGACAGATATAAATTTAGGATTCACTGAAATATTAAGCACATTTATAGGACGTTTAATGCATTAATATTTTGTGCTACACAGTTTCACTTGTCAGCGATTAAGATGGAAAATTTGTGTTTAACATCCTCCAGCTATCGAAACAGCTTCTATAAAACTAACCGTATGCTGACAGCTCTGAAAATTCTAGTGTTCAGAAACTAATCAGACAAATTATGGAAATTTGTCATCGAAACATCATGTTTTCTCATCTGATTGTGATTACAGCTTATTACAGCGCACTGGAATACTTGATTCTGATTAAATGAAACTTTCTGCAGTTAAATATACTGTACTTATAAAGTATGTTAACTTAAAGTATCACAATTTACTGTACATTCTTTTTTTTTCCCAAAAATAAAATGAAATCAAGATGGAATGCTATTTTTGTAACGAATTTAGCTTCATCGGGAAGTGACTACACAGCAAAAAATGCTTTTCTACATTTTAACATATTAAAAAATTCTTAAATCAAGAATTTTCTGTAAAAACGTTACATTTTTACATTTTCATTTAAAAAAAAAAAACTCAATAACAATCAATAAAAACTTGATCATTTTTTGAAACAGAACTTGATTTTTCTAAAAACAAGACAAAAAAATGTATCTGTCTAGAAAAATTCTTCTTGATTTAAGAAATGTTAGATATTTTGGCTGGAAACAAGACTAAGCATTTTTTTGCAGAGTGTAGTCTAGTTCTAGATAACACAAGTGTAATCTATTTCTGTAAAATGTCAGCATTATTATTCCAATTTTTGTCACGTGATCCCGTTCATATTCATGTGGAATATGTTGACTTGAAACTCAATCAAATCCACATTTCCTGTTCAGTTGTTTGCTGTATAGTACAGATTGTCCCTTTCGTACCTTGGGGCACTTTTTAGCGAGACACGAAATATGTACCAATAAGTACATATCACTGCAGTTTCCAAAAGAAATGGACAAGAAATGGAGGCAGTAAAACTCTGACACTTCTATTCCTTTTTACACATGTACAGAGTTTCGATTAATAAAGCATAATTTTCACACAATTACTTAAAGAGTATCATGTTATGACAGCAAAAGGTTTGTTCATTCAGAGATGTACTTCAGAGGAGAGGAGCTCCTGTTTGAATCCTACGCGTCAACAAAACAATCAAATCTGCGTAAAAGGAAGTTGAAATGGCACCTTTTTATATCAGTTTAGCATTTGTTAACACTATCGGATAGGTTTAGGGTTGGATTTGGTGTAGGGCATATTTCCAACATGATAGAGCATTGGCTTTTAGTAACAGTCTCCAGATATTTCGGTTAATACCGCCGCAATACATACCTGAAGCAACGTAATATAAACACAGCAATACGTACCTATATCAACATAATAAAAACGCGCCAGGGTTCATGTGTGTTTTAACGCCACTCAGTGGTCATTTCTCTGCGGCGAAACATGCAGTAAGATACATAAAAACAGTTTTGCACAAAAAATGCACAGAGGTACATATTTTCCAGATTGGCTTGTACAGTCAGTCAGTCGTTATCGCAAAATAACCCTTCTCAGGCCGATAAAATACCCTATTATCCCCCGCGTATCGTATTTGCAAGCTGAATCAGGTGCATGATATCATCAGTAATGCCGTCTTTTGAGTCATTGCTGTGGCCGTTGTGTTTTATAATGGACTGAAATGAGCTATTGTCGCTTCTGAGTGTTTCTAAGTGTGTGTGAGTCAGTGGTACGGATCCTGCTATTATTAGACTGCAGGGCGGCCTGAAATCTCAGCAAAGCGCAGACCCACACAAAGGCATTTTTAACTTTCTTAAACATCTCTCACACACACACACACACATCACATCTCTCTTTCTTGTCCCCCGTGGGCTCGACTCACTTGCCGTTCTTGAAGTCTCCTGAATGCAGGCGGCTTTGTACCGTCTGCCACCTGCCGGCTTTAATGCCCCCCGTCATCATGCTCCTCACGCTGTCACTGCGTGACGGGCCCCCTCCGTCCCCCAATCCACCCCCCGCGGCCCCTTTCTGGCCCCCGGGCACCGTCCCACTGAGGGAGAGCCGGGGAGACAGAAGGAACGAGAGGAAATGGTGGAAAAAGACAAACATTGGGAGAGAAGAAAAGGTTACAGGTTTGGATGAATCACAATCATTTATCCCATGAGAGTGCTGTATGTGTGACCCCACAGCGATTACATACTAACACAAGTCACCTTAGAAGTGCAGCTCCTCCTCTAGGGGGCATAACAGAGCCTAGTTTTACCAGGTAGTGTGAGTAACTCTTAAAAATAAAGGTTCTTTTTCTTGATGGTTCCATAAAGAACCTTTAACATCTATGAAACATTTAAGGTTATTAATAGTCAAAGAAGGTCCTTTAGATGTCCAAACTGTTTTTTTATGGATTTTTGAAAATGATCATGCAGTGTATAACACTAAGTGAATGAAAACATCTTGCAAAGTTTTAAATCTGAAAGTGCTCTTTGTATAAAGTTACCATCTCTCAAAGGAAAGAGTCGACTCTGAATCATTGAAAAGAGTCGTTTTTAAAAATGAGACAAAATAAGCATATTACCACCCACTTTTTAGTCTTTTTGTGTTAGTCTGAAAGAAAATGCTAATTCATTCTCTGCCACTAGGTGCCACTTTAGGAGCGTTAAAACACCGTTTTAAATGAAAAACTCTGAGAGGTTTGGAAAAATAAATCATAGAATGAATCATTTGGGAGTCGCTGAGCAAGTAAGGTAAAAATAAATGCATATTATAATAAAAATGTTTTTTGATCTTGCATGCATGTCTACCGGTTGTTTGGGACTCCCAAAGCTGGTTTGAAGAATGATTTGTGGTTCCCTTAGTTTGAAGAACATTTTAAACATCTTAAGAACCTTCCGCCACTTAAGAACCTTTGTGGAATAGATGTTGGTTCTTCATGGAATCATTGATGTTAATAAGAACCTTTATTTTTAAGAATGTAATGTGTTGTTTTTGGTGTACAAATGGACGTACAACAACCATGATGCTTCAAATGATCACGTTTGTACTCCCGGTGACATGCTTCGCATTAATGACACCATAAATGTTGCAGACTTTACGTAGACACATAAAATTTGACAAGGGTTACTTTTGTCGTCAGTATTTATAATCATAGAAAGCACTTTGTGGACCTGGTGAAAGTCATCATGCAGTTATTAAGAGATTTATGTAGCACTGCTGCATCGCTCAAACACAATACAACATCAACACCAACAATGTGGAAAACAACAGGAGAACAGCAGAAAGAGCTTCAAGTGACAAAGCCAGCAGCCGCATCCTGGCACAAAACCAGGTGAGGAATCTGATTACACTCACACATAGGATGTGTTTATATACTTTACATGTATAATTATAATAATTCAGGTGATGATGATTATTGATGATGATAATAATAATAATAATAATAGCTACTTCTTTACAATTATATCAGATAAGCATATGACAATATTCATTTCCATTATGGCCAATAACTGATAAACAGCTGATATTAAAATTCTATACTAAGTTGTCTAAAAATAATAGTTTTAAGTTCTGCAAATGAATTATCAATTCATATTAATATTAGTGGTGTCAAACAATGAATTGCGATTAATCACATCCAAATAAAAAGTTTGGTAACACTTTATTTTTTACGGTCACACCTATTAGTTAGTATGCATATTACTAGAATATTAGCCATTTAGTAGTGCACATATTAATGCCTTATTCTACATAATCAACTAAACAACCACCTAACCATTAATAAGCAGCAAATGAAGAATTTATTGAGAGAAAAGTCGTAATTAAGAGTTAACAAGAGTTCTAAAGTTTTTGTTTACATCAAAAACGAGGAGGTTATGAATATAACCAAGGTTCTTTGAGGGAACGAACACTGCGTCCGAAGACGCTATGGGAACGCCTTTATGCG
>JAUMHR010000090.1:2611346-2630092 GCA_032361145.1 Enteromius fasciolatus
CTGCAATGCACTATAGTGCAGTGTAGCTTCATTTTGACCCATAGTGCTAACATTAGTTTCTCTTAAAGTATTTTTTTGTTTTATGTTACACTAAAACAGTGTCTGTGCACTACACCTGTCAAGGCAACTTTTAGCTCAGGGTGGTGCCGAAAAAAGCCATTGATTGTGTTTCAGTAATGGAGTAAAATAAAGTTATATTTATATATATATATATATATATATACACACACACATGTATATGTGTGTGTCTTTTTTTTTTACTTTAAATATCGTGATATTTCGTAGGTTATCCTGCGCACTATATTGATATTTGTAGTATCTTGTTATCGTAATAGTATCGGTATCGTGAGCCATGTATCGTGTATCGTAATGTATCGTGAGGTACCCTGTGATTCCCAGCCCTATTTGTATGTGATTATTAGTTAATTCAGTTTGTACTCACATAACCTACTCAAAACACCATCACATAATTGAAAACACAATAGCAACTGCACAGCAACAAATTAACAACATGAAACACCTTGGCAACTGCAATACCCTTACTTAACTCAGCTTAAAACAACGTTACAATTGCAAAGCAACAAGCTAACAACCCAAAACACTTCGTCAACTGCATAGCAACACTCTCATGTAACTCATCTCAAAACACGAAAGCAATCACATAGCAACACCCTCACAACTCAAAACTCCTTAGTGACTACATAGAAACACCCTCACATAACACAAACACCCTAGCAACTGCATAGCAACATGCTTATAACTCAAAATGACCTAGTAACCAAGTTCATTGAAATGAGGCAGAAAATAACTAAAATATATGATATAACAAAGAATGCAGTAGTGTTAGAATGACAAAAAAAAACAAGTAAAATAAAACTGAAAACATAAAAATCTAAAAAAAAAAATCAATTATAGTATATACACACCACTAAAATAACATTGATTTTGACACTAAGTCAGCACACACACACACACACACTCAGCACACATACTGTTAGTCTTCCTTTAACACACATCCAGCTAACCGCTCAATTTAGCTTAATGTTACTGGCAGAGGTGACCCGTCTGAGCTTAATGAGGCAGCGACAGGTGCAGCTTCCTGCTGAAGTGCTGGTCATTTCCTGTCGAAGCTGACGAACACAAGGTCACAAAGCTTTCTGAGCACCAAAACACACACAAACACGCATTCACTTAGCCATTGTCATTATAACAAAACACTGTAAATCAGACTCAGGTGGTTCTCTGGTCTTACACAGCAATTTTCACATGATCAGTCCAGTCTACTGGCTTCTTTTAAAGATGTTAAAGAAAGCTAGACCAACTTAATAAAGGTATGACCAGTCTGGAAATCCATCTTAAACCACCTATAATTAACCTGTACAGTAATAGTGCACCAAAAAAATGAAAAATATTTGTGCTTAACTGAACTGGACTGGAACTGGAGCACTGAATAAGTTCATTCACCATTGGATCATTTACTGTACACTAGTATTTTACCTCATTTCAAGTCCAGTTTCTTGCACAGACCAATTATTTTCCTTTATGAGACCTCAATATATTGTCAGAAGCCACGGGTATTCGTATATTTAAACAAATAAATAAACATCACTTGCTTCAATTATGAATCATTTTTAAATTTAAGGGCATTCATGAAAGAAGGTCTCCAAAGTAAACAGAAATTTACTCCCTCAGGCATGCACACACACACACACACACTTGTTAGTATGCATGCACACATCCTCACTAACCAAAACACGCACAGGTTGACCTCGTGACACCCGCTGTGATTGCTTGTGGTCACTCTTCTGGGTGGACTAAAGTCAAAGTTCACGACGTACAGTTGTGGCTGAGGACATCTGGCTGAACTTACGTTTGCCTGTACGTGTGAGATCTGCTGGCATGTTCAATTAAGTATTTGGCCTCTGGTGGCGTAAATGGGAAATGGCTCTTTTACTCTGAAACACCTTTCAGGTCAATCAAGGTTGTTCCAATCAGTGCTGCCATTTAAAAGTCTGATCCGTGGTCGTGAGGCTGAAATTACAGGTCATTGTTTTCAGCCTTAAACTGGAGAAAACACTTTTAGCTCTTCACGTGACGTCACAGAGAAAACACACTGAGGAAATTGTTACTAGAATGCTCGGTGTGGTTGTATATGTGTTTCCAAAAGAGTGGTTTGCAACATGTTGATCGATGGTTGCTGTATAGTTAGGGTATATGTACACGGTAGTTAAGTGTTCTAAGTTCTTTTTAGAGCTGGGATTCTCTGGATGGTTGCCATAGTGTTGCTATGTGGTTGCCAAGGTATCACAAGTGGTTTTCAGCATGTTGTTTGCTGGCTGCAACAGTAAGTGGTTGCTAGGGCGTTGCCATGAAGTTTCTAAGGTATTCTAAGTGATTTTCAGCACATTCTTTGGTGGTTGCTATAGTATGTTGTTGCTAGGGCATTGCTATGAAGCTTTAAGGCATTCTGAGTGATGTTAAGCATGTTGCTTGGTGGTTGCTAAAGTATGTTGTTGTTAGGGTGTTACCATGCAGTTTCTAAGGCATTCTGAGTGGTGTTAAGCATGTTGCTGGTTGTGGTTGCTTGGGAGTTGCTATGTGTTTTTAAGGTATTTTAACCATGTTGCTTGGTGGTTGCTAGTGTAGTGCATTGCTATGCTGTGTCTAAGGTATTTTAAGTGGATTTCAGCACATGCTTGGTGTTTGTTCAGTATGTGTTTGATAGGGTATTCAGATACAGGCATTCTCTGTAGTGTATAGCAAGTTGCTATGGAGTTGCTAAGGTGTTGTGGGTAGTCATCAGAGCAGTGGCTAGGTTATCCTGGGTGGTCTATGTGGTTTCTTACGTCATATTTAATCGCCAATTTTGAACTCAATATAAAAGAAACCACTAATAAACAAATAACTGAAATGCAAAACTGTAGACTCATTTATAAACACTTTACATGCTAAAACACATGCAGCACAACACAAACACAAGCAGCCCTCATAAACTGTAGGGTTTACGCACTAGGATACATGTATGATGCATCAGGAATCAATTAGATTTGACTCACAGATGCGACCCAAACAAATGGGTCGGTGAAGAACCGTGTGCCGTAGTTCCACTCCATCTGTCTAATGAGCCGTGGGACCATCCTAATCAATAAGCCTTTACACTGATTAATCAGCATGGAGACCACATTATTATTTCACATTTTACTAAAAATCCCTGATTATGAAGCAACACAGAAAAATACAAATAGATGTTCGGTAAGTCTTCTGTTTGTTCGCTTGTTTTGCAGGAGAAACATCTGAGACAAAGTTGAATTCTCCCATGAAATACGAACTCTTATTTTCTCAGATGCAAAATTTTTTCAAAGCATTGTAAACGTTCTGCCCAATTGTACAAACAAATGCCTGTACATGAATGTGTTAAATGTGTGTGCGTAACTCACCAGCTTGCGCTGACACCATCCGCAGACGCCACAGAGAGCTACCAGCCAAACGCCACACACGGTTACCGCCAACGACACCAGCAGCACGCTCAAAGAGACGGAGCCTGTGAAACACACACACAATGTTAATATCCAAGCATTGGGGGAACAGTCTGACATTTACTCTGATGAGAACAAGTTTATGAAGCCTCTGAAGTTCTAAAGATGAATCGATATTTTTCACGAAGGGAACAAATGTGACTGGAGAACAAAATCAGAAAAGGAGAAAAAGACGATTGGAGAGGGAAAGAGGGACAGAGGTTAAAGTTTTAGGTAGAAAACATGGGAGACACCAAGGCCAAATACATACTTATCAATATTGAACCCTTACAAATGCAAGATCAACGTATCAAAAACTCAAATCATGTTTTGTACTTGTACTTGTACTCACTGTGGAAAGTGTTATCTGAAAGCTCTGATGCAAAGGTGTTCTGAGTGGTTTGCAACATGCAGCTTGGTAGTTGCCAGAGTATGTGGTTGCTAATGAGTTGCTATGTGGTACTTAATGTATTCCAAGTGCTTTTCATCATGTTGCTTGGTGGTAGCTACTGTACAGCTAGGTTTCTATTGTATTCTAATTGCATTTCTATTTGGAAGGTATTCTGATCGGTCTAATCCATGTAGCTCGGTAGCTGCTACAGTATGTAGTCACTTGGGCATCACTATGTGTGTAGCTTGGTGGTTGCTAAAGTATGTGGTTGCTAGGGAGTTGCTATGCAGTTTCTAATGTATTGTAAGTGGTTTTCAGCAGGTTGCGTGGTAGTAGCTACAGTATGTGGTTGCTAAGGAGTTGCTATGTAATATTTAAAGTGGTTTTCCGCAAATGTATAGGTGCTTGCTAAAGTATGTGGTTGCTAGAGAGTTGCTATGCCGTTTCTAATGCATTGTAAGTGGTTTTCAGCATGTTGCCTGGTGGTAGCTACAGTGTGTGGTTGCTACAGCATTGCTAGGTGGATTTTATTATTTTGCTTGGTGTTTACTCTGGGTGGTTGCTAGACCATTGGTACTTTAGATGTTCAGTTTAGTGTGTAGCATGTTGCTATGGAGTTGCTAAGGTGTTATGGGTAGTCACTAGGGTGTTGCTATGAACTTGGTGCTCTAGGTAGTCCGCTGTAGGATGGTAGTTGGGTGTTGGAAAGTCACCAGGGCTTGTTTTTCTGTGTGGTTTCCAAGGCATTAATATGCAGTTGTTTTTATGACGTTGCTCTATGGTTACTACTGTGTTTTGGTAGTATTTAAATGGATTTTACTTTGTTGCTCTCCAAACTGGAGAAAACTGGCATTCAACAGTTTAGGACAATGACTGCAGTTAGACATTTTGTAACACAACAACATGTAAAATCAATATGTATCTAAAAGAGTCTGCATACACATGCTTACATAGACTATATCTTGTGTCTCGATTGACAATGACACATGAAACGTAGCTTGCTAAGCTAGAAAAGCCTGTGATAGGATACATAATGACAAAGGAAGCAGTAGTTATAACATGAATGTAGTAGATCAGTGCTGAGGGCCACAGATGTGAGACACACATAAAGAGACAGACAGAACTGAAAAAGACAAGAGAGAGACAGGAAGGAACCTGACAAAATATGATGAATGGACACATCTGCTGATGGAGGTGTAGGGAGGAGATGAGGGATGGATGGATGGATGGTTGAGGGGAGGGAGGGATGGGAGTAAAGAGTGATAAACGTTTAAGATTGATCTCTCCTGTGAACTAAAGGGACAAAACCAGATGCACTCATGCAGTCAGTGTGTGTGTGTGTTCGTATAATACGGACTCTTTGATCTGCTGTTCCAGGACAACCTTGTGAAATGAAAGCAGAAGCAAACCTTTAGAAAGAGATTCTGTTCCACATCAACAATGCTTTACTGTAATAAATGTACTTTATAATAGAAATGATTGTGGAAATAAATAAATAAAACTAAATTAAATAATTAAATGATTGATTCATTTAATATTTGATTTTGAATAATATATAACAAATGTGTATTTAATATGAAAGTATTTTTATTAAATAAAATACACTGAAGTATTCTAAGTAAAATATCGCAGACGCAAAAAACGCAGAAAATCAAGCCTGGTCCAAACTTTTATTATGACGGACGAAAGATTTGGAATCAGTGTGTAAATGTAATTGATATAACGCGAAGTCGTATTTATTTTTTAACATGAAAAATTTGGACGAAAGACCTTAAGAATGAAGAATTTATATTATGTATTATGTACATCATGTACATTTTTGCTGTCACCCTGAAGTAGAAACCTGCGCGGGACGGATTTTTCTGTCCTGCTCCCGCAAAAATATATATTATTTTGTCCCGCTCCCGCCCGCAGTATTGAAGTTTTGTCCCGCAGGTAAACATATAAGTAGTTTTATTTTCACTGATTCTTCTCGCTACTCTATTATTTCTTTCACTTGTTTCACTTTTGAATATAAATAAAAAAGAAATGTAAAATATGTTTTGTTTTATTTGAGTTTAATTAAAAGGAATGATGAACATGGACACGAACGAGAAATTCAGAACATAGAAATTCAGTTAGAAATAGGCTGATAATTTTGCAATGAAACAAAATAATAATAAACGTTGATTTCTCAAGTGGTCAAACAGAAAAGCATTTGGCCTAATACTGCTTCAGATCATGCGTTAGCCTTTTTAACGTTATTCCTCCAGCAATATAGAAAAAACAAGTACAACTTAGCTTCCATCAGTGTCATGCTCTTCAGACATTGTGCCTCGGTGTGGGTCTATAGCTCCCGCGCATGAACCACGCGAGAATTAGCTTCCGCACTTGCGCCTGTAAATTGTTTTTACTTAATTCGTTCTTGTTGCTTTTGTGCAGTAGATAAATAACA
Source organism: Enteromius fasciolatus (assembly GCA_032361145.1). Classification (NCBI taxonomy): domain Eukaryota; kingdom Metazoa; phylum Chordata; class Actinopteri; order Cypriniformes; family Cyprinidae; genus Enteromius; species Enteromius fasciolatus. The sequence continues at coordinate 2,617,687 of JAUMHR010000090.1, forward strand.
GAATAATTGATTTTATTAAATTCATTTTAAGATAAATCCATTTTGCGAATAATATTCGCGAAATAATATTCTCCCGCAACCCGCACTAACATGAGGACCTTATACCGCCCGCGTTCTCCCATCAAATCTTGTGCAGCGCCGCACTCGGTGCGTTGGGTCCCGCGGCAGTGCAGGTCTCTACCCTGAAGGACACAGTCCAACTTTTATTTGTCAATAAAAATTGTATGTATATATATATATTGCTAAGGGAAAATCTCCACAGCAACATGTACAATTATGCAATACCCTAGCAACCATTCTGTACACACTAGCAACCACAGAGCAAACAAACACAGTATTTTCTTTTTTAAGGCCTTCATCTGTTGTTTTGTTTCAAACCACTTCTTGTCAAATGTTTTCCTTAAGCTATATCTTTTATATTTTGTTATCTACTGTACACTCAGCCATTTTAAGATGTCCACATGCTTTTGTAAGTCACTTTATCTTTTCCTCTCGTTGTTTCCCTCAGCGCTGTTATAATCAGACATTGAAGAAGTAGATCGGGGGAAAGGATCTCTTTCTTACAGACTTTCCCTCACCCAAACAAAACACAGTTCACCACTTTTGAAAATACAGTTGCATTTCTCTACAAACATGAACTGAGATGAAATCACTTTCTGAAACAGATCAACACTGACTTAATATAGTGTTTGGAATTGCATTCTACTACACTAGTTTTTACAGCATACAGAATGTATACAGTGCACAGAATGTGAATTTTCCGCATGCATGGAATATGGTTGTGGTACTACTATTATACATTATTTATTTATATATTTACATTTATTATTAGTAGTAGTATTGATGTTTTATTATTATCATCATTTTATTACTATTCTAAAATAGTTAATGGTATAATTAATCGTATACATATATATTTAATATATGTTAATAAATAAATATTTTACAAAATACAATTAATTACTAAGGCAACATTTGTTATTGTCATTTACTATAATTTGAAGTACTGAAATTAAATTAATTAAAAAAAATAAAAAAAAAATGTATATCAGACATAAAAAACATGAGTCTTTTTTACAAAAACAGATTGTTTACTTAATAAAATAAAACGAAATAAAAGAAAACATATAAAAAAAACTAACATTTTAATTATAAGTACAAAAATAAGTACAAAAATATTAAAACTACTGTAAATAAATTAAAACAAATAATAAAATATATATATTTAAATGTATTATTACTATAAAGACATAGTTTTATTAAAATAAATAAATAAATAAATGAAAAAACACAACAAAATTGCTATTACTATATATTATACTATATATTGTATTTCATAGTTTTTTTATTCATATTAGCAAAGTAAAGTATGCAGTACATAATATGTAGCCTAAGCAGCAGAGCCTCACACAGGCAGAGAGCAGCAGCGCTGAAACAAACGTCCTCCATCCCTGAAAGAGACTGTGTTTAACACAAGAGCAGGTCTGAGATCAGAAAACACACAGCTCTTGCATGTTAAGATCGTAAGTAACCAACATAAGTCATTCCTTTTCACAGACAGCAGCTAATTTATGGGCTTCTGCTGTTAAATTCATGAAGAAATGCACACTGAATTACAAACAGAAAATGATTCACAAATAAAAAGCTATTTTAACTACAGTACAAATTAGGAGGTATTTCAAGCAAACATTTACAAAATGTAAGAAGTAACAAAAACTTGTGCTGGGCAATGATTAATCTTGATTAATCCCCTCCAAAATAAACGTTTTTGTGAACATAATATACCTGTGTGTACTTTGTGTGTATATATATATATTTATACATGTATGTATATAATAAAAATAAAATATGTTTACATATCAAATATTTATATATAATATACACTATATGAATATGAATATACATGTATTATATTTAAAATATATACTGTATGTGTGTGTATTTATATATGCATAATAAATATGCACAGAACAAACACATATATTATGTAAACAAAAACCTCTATTTTGGATGTGATTCATCGCCATTAATCATTGCCCAGCACTGAAAAAAAAACAATCATTTTGATAGCAAAACTAAATTTAATTTAAATAATTAATAAATTAGTATGGTGTTACACAATAACAAAAAAATAAATGCAGTAATGCAGCAATATTTATTAAAACAAAAATTTATTCAGCTGTGTTCATTTAAATCATTATATATATATATATATATTGTATAAAAGTTATTTAAATTTTTTGGCAATGAAAATTTATCTATGCAATAATTTTTACTAATATTTATTTATCATATTTATTAGTTTAATTAACAATATACCTATAGTTAATGATAAAAAAAATTAACTAAAACCAATCATTTTCAAAACAAAGTTGCAAAATGAACAAAAACTAAACTAAAGAAAAAAATGAAAAACGTCTCTGGATTATGTATATAACCCCAGTTCCTTGAAGGAACGCAACACTGCGTTAATAGACGCTTTGGGAAACGCCTCTGCGTTAGCCACGCTCTGAAACTGCAGAGGGACACCTGTTAGGTAGGCTTTCGTAGACACCACACCCCTAGTGGAATGAGCTCTGACTCCCATCGGCGAGGGGAGACCTGCAGAGTCATAGGCCATAAATATAGCATCCACTATCCACCTGCTCAATGTCTGTTTTGATGCAGGTAACCCCTTTCGAGGAGGACCCGCGCACACAAATAGCTGGTCCGACCTCCTCCATACTGCAGACTTACGAATATACATGTCCGGTGCTCGCACTGGGCACACGCAACAAAGTCTTTCTTGGCCTGTTTCCTGAAAAGGAAGGGGGCAAAAAGCCTGAAGGACTATAGGCTGCGGTGGAGTCGTGGGAACTTTAGGAATATATCCCGCTCGCGGGAAGAGAAAAACTTTCACCAGTCCGGGTGCAAAGTCAATACAGTCAGGCGCTACTGATAACGCCTGCAAATCACCTACTTTCTTGAGTGAGGAAAGTGCCATCAGGATTACCGTCTTGATGGTTAAATGCCTATCGGAGATCTGATCTAATGGTTTGAATGGCGGATTAGAAAGAGCTTCTAAAACCACTATCAGGTCCCATGTTGGTACCCTCGAGCGCACCACTGGCCTTAGCCTCAGTGCGCCCCGCAAAAACCTTATAACTAGTGGGTGTCTGCCCACTAAGCGGTCATTGATAGGTATGTGAAAGGCCGAAATAGCCGCCACGTACACTTTAAGGGTTGAATGAGCTATCCCCGTAGAGAGTCTCATTTGCAAAAATTCCAGAACTGAGCCAATCAGGCAGTTTACTGGTTCTTGTCGGCGCTCTGCGCACCAAGAGATGAAGAGCTTCCACCTCAGTGAATACAGCCTTCTAGTTGAAGGCGCTCTAGAGTGCAGAATAGTATGGGCGACCTCTGCCGACAGACCCTCAGAGGCCACAGCCATAGATTGAAGATCTCCGGGCTTGGATGTAGGACTAGCCCTCCTTGCTGGCAGAGTGAGTCCTTCCTGACGGGGATTTGCCACGGCACCCTGTTGAGGAGAGAGACCAGGTTCGCAAACCATATTCGATTCGGCCAGAATGGTGCTACTATCAGCAAGCTCACCGCATCCTGCCGAACACCCTCTAGTACCACTGAGAGCAGAGCAACCGGGGGAAATGCATACAGAGGGCGCCTCGGCCACCTCTGTTCCATTGCATCCAGCCCCAGCAGAGCTGGATGAACTAGTGAGAACCAGAGGGGACATTGTGCATTTTTCTGATTCGCAAAGAGGTCCTCCTCTGCTCGGTAGAAACAATTCCAAATCTGTTCTACCACTTGTGGATGAAGTCTCCATTCCCCGGGCCTCGGCGACCTTCTGTGTGACGAATGCATTAAGACATGGAAATAAGCTTCTTTCAGGTCTATTGTGACAAACCAGTCCTCGGACCTGATTTGACACGCTACCTGCTTCTCAACGTAAGCATCTTGAAATTCAGCTGACTGACTGAGAGGTTCAGTTGTCTGAGATCTAAAATGGGCCTCAACTCTCTCAACTCTCTTTTTTCAGGATCACAAAATACATGCTATAAAAACCCCGCTCTCTGTCCGCCAAGGGCACCACCTCGATGGCCCCTTTTTGTAACAGAGTAGTCACCTCTTGCACTAGTACATGAGACTGGTTTGAATTAACTACTGTATGAACCACCCCTCTGTAACAAGGTGGTTGACTTTTGAACTTGGGCACCCACCAGCTCCCCTGAGACGCATACCAGGGGCTGCTGAGGAGCACCAAAAAGAGCCACGGGTGCCCTGAATCCTCCTGAAGGATTTTTTCGTTTGGCCTTTCCTAGCCGTCAGCACCTCTCTAAATCTTAGATGGCAATGAGGGGGACTTTAATGAAGTTGCCTCTCCCGGCAACAGATGACTAGCCAGCGTCTGCTCTACCGGAGGCATCTATTTATAACCCTTCTCTGCCATCCCCGCCACATTACCATAGTAATCAGAGGCAGGGATGAAAGAGCGAGCAGAGAAGGGTTTCTTCCAGGACCTGCACACCTCGGAGAGAAGGTCCGGGAAAAACGGCAGACTCCGGCGAGCAGACAGCGGCCTCGGCCGCAAGAACCACTCGTCGAGCCTGCTCACTTGTGGCTTAGCTCGCTGGCCTTCTCGCCAATCGAGACTGAGTTTTTCCACGACGCGAGTCACTACCTCTAACAATTCATCGTATTGTGGTGACTGAAGCGCCGGCTGGCTGTCCACACTCGTGACATCAACCTCCTCGGAAGAAGACGAGTGCCTCTCCACGGACGGGCCAGCCTGAGGGGAAGTAGCCGCTTCCGAACCCGGTGCAGGCGCCGGCTTGCCACGGGGAATGCCCACGAAGACTCCCTCCGCAAAGAGAGCCCTTCGTGAGTGGAGAGTGGCCAGTGTGAGTGGTCATTCCCCTCTCGAGAGAGCGGATACCGCGTGTCTCCCAAACAAGCTACTCACATGTCATGCGAATCAGCAGGTGTTAGAAAACGGTGACAGGGGCTCACACATCTCCTAAACTGCCTTTCTTGACTCATTATTTCTTTGCTTTTCTCTTAGTTATTTTACTTTTTAAACTAGAGACAAACGTTTGCTGCGACAGACTCACAGTAGAGCGCGTGCTGAATGAATGAAGCTAATGTGTGATGTGCGGCACCTGGGCTTTAAGCTCCGGAAATCATGACGTCACTGCCTATGATGCCGGATCCCTTATTTGGACAGATTCTACAGCAGTTTCAGAGCGTGGCTAATGCCGAGGCATTTCCCAAAGCGTCTATTGACGCAGTGTGAGTTCCTGAAAAGGAACTTAGAAACATGAATTATTGTCACATGTAATTGAATGCAACAATATTTTGTCAAATATAAGAATTTATTTTGAAATTATTTACATAAAGCTGCATTCTGCTTGTTTTAGTTACACCATTAAATACAAATATTTTCTTAGAATTAAAAAAAACTATAATTTAGTGAATTATTCAAATCATTAAAATATATAAGTATATAATTCTATGTCCCTGGGTGTTAAGTCTCACTTGACCAAAAGGAAGACAGGTTTCAAAGAAAATCTTTCTTAATGCTGGAGCGTTTGTGAACCTGTGGCCTTAGCCTTCATCAAAACAACCTTCACCTTTATCTGAGAAAGACTCAGAGCAGTAGATTATGTTTGTGTCTCACACACACACATGAGTGTGTGTAAGCGTAATCGCTGCTGATCCCGGGGAGCTGAAGAGAGGAACGGGAGGATGAAGGTACGGCCAGAGGAGAAGAGCGGCTGATCAAATCTAAACGAGAGGAAGCGTCCCCGCTGAAGGACACACACACCACTGGAGCCCTGAATGTCTTCACCTAAACAGTGTGCAGTTAGCAGAACGAGACAGTTGGAGGATGATAAGGAAATGTTTGGATATTGTTTTGCGTCTGCAGATAAGCAGTGTGTGTGATTCTGATCTCTGATATATGAAGAAGTCTGGCTGTAATAAACCTCACAGACGTCATTCTGCACCATTCAGAGACGGACAATACCTCGCTCTCGCTGGCCTCCAAACATTCAGGAGCTCACAGATTATTCAGAGACATGCAGAGCTGCACAATGGGAAAGCCGGCGGGAAATAAACACCTCAAACAAGATCTTTTTAATATCTCAACTCTTTCTTCTAGACAACAACACAACGCTTCTCACAACTATGCCAAAGTCATATTACAATCTAACAAAAGAACACTGATGTTTTAGATATGACATATATTTTGAATTAAATTAAAAATAAAATAAAATAAAATTCACATTACTATAAAGATAAATAGATAAATGCTATTTTTTATTATTATTATTATTATTATTAATAAATAATAATAATAAGATATATATATACATATATACATACAGTATATATTTGTGTATATATATATATAGTATAATTGGTAGTAACAATAGTAGCAGCATTACTAATAATGATAAATAATAAAAATAAAACAATAATATTTATTGGTAGTATAATAATAATAGTAATAATAATGGTCTTTTAACCAATTATTATGTGTTTTAATATTTATATTTTAGGAATATATTCCTTTTTTCATATTATATCATCACCTTATATAAAAATAATATTTGTTGAGCAATCTTTGAAGATGAACTAATCCAAAAAAATACTCAAAAATTAAAAAATGGGAAGAAATGAAATGAGAAAGGAAAATTTAGGGGGGACAAAATGCATTTCATTACCAAGAATATGGATAACATAGACAAAAATTTGAAATGCCCTAAAATAAGCTTGCATTTTCGTCATGCAAAATTTAATTTCTTATCTTTTGGTTTTGGAATGTGGTCAGGACACGATTCTCCCAGAGAAACTGAACAAACATCTAGTCTCAAACTGTGCTCAGAACTGCCAAGATATCAATCATTTCTCATCAAATCTCCCTCCGTCACATGCTTTTTATAACCATTCTCTGTTTGGATGACTCCTCTACTCCATCTCCTGTAAGCCACTGAGAAACATCAGCCTCTGTGTGTGTTTGTGTGTTTGAGATCCTGAGTGTATTAGTCTTATCAGAGGTACGAGAAGATGATTAGAGCTCAAGTGCATTAGACTCACACACACACACACACACACACACAACTACTAGCTGCCCTCATTGACTCTTAATGATTTACTGGCAGTATAGTTTGAGTTCACAGCGATGCATTAAAGCTCCTGATAACAACTTCATACCACTTTTATGCTCTTTAGGAATAATAATATCTATTCTGCTTCCTTCTTATTACCTCAGTACAGTATGTATGTATGACCGGACACAACAGAAATAGCCAGTGTTGATGTGTAAATGACTCTAGTTTAGTTTGATTAGATGTTATTAGCAAACTAGGAGAGAAGTCCAGTCAGTTTTCACACAAACAGATGGTTGGGAATGATTAGGACTTTTTTAAATGTTTCTAAAAGAAGTCACTTATGCTTATCAAGGCTGATTTTAAAAATACAGTAATACTGTAATATTATTACAATTTAAAATAACAGTTTTCTATGTCAATATATTTTAAAATTTATTTTATTCCAGTTATCCAAGCATCAATACTCCAGTCCTCAGAAATCAGTCTAATATACTGATTTGGTGCTAAAGAACCATTTCAGAAATACATTTATAAATAAACAAAATATATGTTTAGTGTGAAAATTTTATTTCCTTAAGCAATACAACATACAACATGTTTTGAAACATGTTTTGTGCTCCAGTGTCACAAATAATACACACGCTAATATTTACATGTCTGTTTTAAATCCTGCAAAAAATACATAAATACACTTGTACAGCAGCGAAATGGTCATGATAAACTGTAATGATTTAGTGGACCTCAGGGGTTAAAATAATAAATAAATGTACTGTATGAGCACTTAAAAATCTTTCTGTCAGAGTTTAAGCTTTCTCTGTCATTTGTGGGTCATGTGATATTTCAATTTGCTCTGCTAATTCATTTTATCTGACTAAAAGATTTGATAATGGAGCAAATTACACTTCCAGAAAGCAAAAGAAAGCCAGAGACGGAGAGAGATGTGTTAGTAAGAAGGTGAAACATCCATCTGTAGTCTAGAGCTAAAAACATCCCGCTGCTAGTAGATGTTAGCCGCTGCGCTAAGTATCTAGAGCACTTAGCAGCGGAGCTCTTATGTAATCTGCTTGTTCCTCTTAAATATTCAAAGCGGTTAGTGCACAGGCTTCAACTCACTGAGCTGCACCACTTGTAGCACTTAAACATAAAAAGGCCAAAAATAAAACAGTAATAAACCAGATTTTAGCCCTTTTTGTTCAAAATGTGAGCGGTGTTCGTTCGCTCATGCAAACACTGCCAACATAGCTTAGGTTTATACAGCCTTTTCCCCCTTTATTTTATCATCCACTACTATATACACTACCTTTAAAAAGTTTGGCATATTTATTTAAAGGGAATAATTACTGTATTCAGGAAGGATGTATTAAATTGATCAAAAGTGACAGTAAAGACATTTATAAGGTCTATAACATAATGTTAGTAGTACAAGGGATGTATAATACAACATATTACTATTGTTATTATAAAAAATAAAATTCATACAACATTCAAAACCCCATGTATGCCTTACACACACACAACATATATAATGAAAATTAAATAAAAAAAAACATTTTACAATGATTGCAACTTTATCTTAGTAATAAAATAATTTAAACGTCAATATTATATATAAAACTACACACATATATATACAAATATATATGTATAAATGTATATATATATATACAGTTTATTTTTCTAATAAACAAATTAAATAAAAAATAAAAACACACATTGTTTATTGCATAATTTAATATTGCATAAATAAAGTATATACGTATATATATATATACAGTATATTAGAATTATTTTTGATTAATTTTTCTGCAAATAATACTAAACCAAATTTTCACACAATTTTACTTTGTTTTAACAACAATATATATATATATATATATGTGACTCATTTTTATATACTATTTTTTCATAATAAAACTGGTAAAAATTTTATGTATTTAAGAAATATAATAAAATACAGCTTTAATTCAACGTTGATAATAAGAAATGCTGAATATGCTGAAAAAAAGGCTAAAAAAAATCAGCTTGGCCCTCACAGAAACCACTGTCATGTTACTTACAGTACATCACCCATAATCCATTTCAGAGCCTTTGTACACCGTCAAGAACAAAATCAGACCAACAGGCCACTGCCTTGTTCTGTTAAACAATAATATGACAAAACTGTGCAAGTTTGCCCATTGTCCTCTGTTATCACGTTTAACAGCACCATCTGATCCAGAAATCTTCACAGCGACCCGCTGAACCGTAACGCTGGACTTGTGCTCTGGGTCCGTGAGCCGCCACGGGACAAAAACAAACGTAATTCATGTGACCAAACCGTCACATCCAGAGACTTACGTAACCGCACACTGCATAACGGTTATTAAATGAGTATAACTTTGAATGAAAACACCTGAATGAAATAATTAGAGCCGTGCTGCAGGCTCACAGGAAGAGTAATTAATCAGTTTTAACAGACGGGGTCCGAGTACCTCGTTTTTTAATTTGGCCCTTTAAAGCTTGTTTCCTCTTGAGTCCGTTCTGGGCCGTGATGCGCCTGCTTGGTTTCATTGGCTGGTTGTCATGGATACGGTAATTTAATCTGTTCCCCGGCTAGTCATGTGACCCCAGCATCCCATGTGTGATGGTACCAGCGCTTGACGGACAGCTTTAATGCAGGGTGTGTGTGTGTGTGTGCGAAACGGCTTGATGTACTATCCGCGACTTCCTGCTGAACATCCTCCATTCAGAGCAGTTATTACATAGACTCATTCTGAAAGCCGTTCTAAAAGTGAAAGAAGTTGAATGTTCCATTTCTTAAATAAAAAGTTCATTGAACTGTGAAAACATGATGATGCTTTCTTTCAAAACTCAAAACTTCCTTCCCAGATCAATAATACCATTTATAGAAATGATGGGTGTGACATCACAAGAATGGATACACTGAGAACGCCCACATTTATGTGTCACGCCCACATTTGGTGTTCGCCTGTTCAGTCATTAGAAGAAAAAAAAAAACTCTTAAAACTTAAAATTATTTCTTAGAACCTTATTTAGGCCAGTGTTATGTTTAACTAAAACTATTAGGGTTAGTTAGAACTAACCAAAAAATGTTGTCATTAATTACTCCTTCATAATCTTAAGAACACAAATTAAGATATTCCATGATGACATCAGAGAACAATCTAACCCTCTATAGACAGCAACACAACTGAAATGATCCCAGATCCAGAAACATAGCGAAAACATCAGTGAAACAGTCCATGTGATCAGTGGATCAAATACAGTTTAGCGATGCTACGAGAATACTTTTTTGCACAAATAAAACAAAAATAACATAATTTACTCATCTCCCGTGACTTAAGTCTTCCGCCATGCTCAATGCACTGTATATGCAACATATTTGATGTAATCAGCCTTGTTTACATCCGAGTGAAAGCAGCGCATGTGCGTAATCTGCAGTTCTTTACGTCAAGAAGAAAACGTGCGCTTACGCAATAATGTTCTCTAAAATGGCGGAAGACGTAAGTCATTGGAGAAGAATGGTTGAGCATATGATGTTATTTTTGCGTTGTGTTGCGTTTTCTTTGCGTTAATCCACTGATGTCACATGGACTGTTTTACCAATGTTTTTATTATGTTTCTGGATATGGGATAATTTCAGTTGTGTTGCCGTCTATGGAGGAACAGATTGTTCTCTGATATCATCAAAAATATCTTAATTTGTGTTCCGAAGATGAACGAAGGTCTTGGAACGACATGTGAGTAATTAATGACAGAATTTTAGTCATAGAGAATGTTTTGGGAAGAAGTTCTTTATGTTTGCTCTCAAAAGTTCCTTCTTTATGACACAAGTTCTTTTACCGGTCAGGAACGATCTCGGTGTCTCTCTGCACATTTCCTCCATCGACCTGCGGTATACGGGTCACATGTGGGTGTGGGTCAGCGGCACCCATTCATTCTTCTGCCATTTTCTTCATTCAGTAATATGGGATCAAATGTCCAGTAGCAGGCAAACAGAGCAGACAGCTTCACACGTACACAGTGCGCTTTAGTGCAGATAAAAAGCTTTAGCCTCGGCCTAAAGAGAGATTTATATTGCATGACCTGAGAAACTGAAAACCTCAGTCTCACTCTCTCTCTACTTCCCAGACGACTCACTGAAAATGTCAACTGAGGCTTAAAACTCATTCGTGAGATGATCAGACTATTAAACGGAAACAATCACACCCGTCATTGCATACAAAAGGCACTAACTCTCTGTGTCATATCTTCTCTATTATGTCATGCTTATGAAAAGCTTTCATTATGTGCTTTTGTGCTTCTGCTGATCAGTGTTGGGGAAGCTACTCGTCACACTACCAGCTACTCATGATTTAAAGCTCTTCAACTACAGTCACGCTTTTCGTTAGCGTTAGCAAAGCCCAAATCCAAAATATGCTGTATGAAACTATTTATAACAACAAAGAAGGACATGCACTACTCTGTGCAGACTTTTGTGAACACTAGTGAGTGATGGCTCAAATGAATCAGTTTGAACTAACCGATTCGCTGAAGTGAATTATCTAAACTGTGTTCAGTATGTTATTGAAGAAAGTTACTCTTTTTTTGTGTAGTATGGATACTGAAGCTGTGTGCATGTAATGCACAAATAATTAATATAAAACAGCACACTGGGTGTAATACTGTATCCTGTATGCTCAACCTGACCTCTTTTTACCATGTGATGAATGAACTGAATAGATAGAGAGAGAGAGAAAGAGAGAGAAAGGGAGAGAGATGGACAGACAAATGCATGAATACACAGACAGACAGAAAGATGGATGGAAAGATGGAAAGACAGATATATAGATACACATATGGATGGATGGATGGATGAATACACAGACAGACAAAGTGAAAATAGATAGATAGACATAGTTGTTAGAATGAAAGTAGATAGGTAGGTAGACAGACAGCCGGATGGATGGATGGATGGACAGATGGATGAATGGATGAATGGATGGACAGACAGATAGATATATAGAAAGTTAGACAGACAGATGGATGGATGGACGGACAGACAGACAGACAGATGGACGGATGGATGTATGGATGGACAGACAGATAGATAAATAGAAAGGTAGACAGACAGACAGATGGATAGATGGATGGATGTATGGACAGATGGACGGATGGATGTATGAATGAACGGATGGACAGACAGATAGATAAATAGAAAGGTAGACAGACAGACAGATGGATGGATGGATAGATGGATGGACAAACGGACGGATGGATAGACGGACGGATGGATACATTGACAGACAGACAGACAG
>JAUMHR010000090.1:2635526-2651537 GCA_032361145.1 Enteromius fasciolatus
CGGCGATATTTTTTTTATCGCGCGATAAGAGTGTTATCGCGTTAACGCGCGTTAACGCCGATAACGGCCCACCACTAGTTTAAATATATGATATATTATATAAATATATACATGTAAATTTATAAATATTTTTAAAATATATTCTGTATTTTTGTTTGTCTATATATACACATTAATATACACCCATATATTATGTAAACAAAAACTTATATTTTGAATGTGATTAATCACTTGACAGCACTAGTAATAAGACATCATTTCACTGACTTTTAATATTCCATATTTTGGTCAAATTCATGATCCTTAATTCTACAATACAATCCCAAAATGCACCGCAACAAGCTCAGTGCAAAGCAGCAACATCCAAGTAAACAAATAACAAATGAAACATGGCCTATTTTATTCATAAAAGCATGTGAAGTTTCTACGCTTATTGTTAGCTTAGCAATATGCTAATATCAAATTCCATTGAATTCAATGATAAAATCAAGTAAGGAGAAGTATGGCGTATGTGTTTCTATCTACAATATATAAAGCATCACTTACAAGGTTCCCTCAGAGTTATATCTCACTTAGAAGGCAGCTTGACTGCCTGAAGGAAGAGAGGGAAAAAACTGATTTGTTTTGCGTTTATCTGCTAAGAACACACACACACACACACACCTGTAGGGAAGAAAAATCACAAATGAGATCTCAATTGTTTCTTATGGAAGCCTGTTTCCGTCACCTTGAGAAAAAAATATATTCTATAAACTTTCTATAAACTTTCTCATAATTATGTATATTAATATATTATAATATTCATGGGAGAAAAATATTTATAATGATAAACTTTATCATAATAATGAGTTATTTTCTCATTATTATGACACACCGACATGCATTTAAGAATGGCTTGATTTCAGAAGGGGCAACTTATATTAAATTAAAAGAAAACTACTGGTGGATCTTTATCATTGTAGGAAACAACCACACACACACACACACACACAGACACACCGTGAACGCACACCAGAGCAGTGGGCAGCCAGTTCTGTTGATTTTTTCTCAAGGTGGCGGAAACGGGCTTCCATAGTTTGTCCTATAAAGCAATAAGGTGAAATGGAGAGCAAATGGAGACTTTTGCTTCACAGAAAAGTGCATTTGATGTGTCAACTTCGTGTTCGACCAATCGTGTGCGTTTGAGGCGGGACTACTGGTTTGCTCAACCAATGGAAAGCAGAAATAGACAAAAGAGGTTTGGAAACAATTCTTTGCCAACTCTATCATTTAAAACTGACTCTGTTTACTTTCTTTAAACACATTTCTAGTGTTAATGTGCATGGTTCATGAGCCTGTGTTGTTGTAAATACACAGAGTGTTTATTTTAGGTGTCCTCCTTCTCCAGTAATCTCACGTGTGTCTCCGTTAAGTCTGAAGCTATGAGAGAGCATCTTCGGAGCAATAATCATCTCCTCTGGGCGGCTAAATGGCTGGCTTCCTAGAAGGTAATAATGGGAAATGTATAAAGCCAAACAAACGCCCCGTGCTTCCAAAGCAGCAAAGACATCCTTTTCCCAGGTCTTCAGTGGTACGGAGGAGATTGTGAAGCTTGTAAAATAATTATGGCTCTTGTGCGTCTGACCAGCCGCAAGACAAATTATAATAACACCCTGTGAATATCCAGAGTGCTTATAATGCATTAAGACACGACAAGAGCTCATAAAACAGGATGATTGTTGATGGTCCTTAAACAGACGAGAGTTAATGACAGGAACATTAAGATAACTGAGTTCCTCTCGCTCGGTGTCTCAGAGACCCCTCTAATGTCACAGCAGAAATAAGGCTGTGAGGGATGGAAGTGCTGTTCGTTCAGTGAGGTAAACTGCTTTGGTGACAATGGTTATTTAATAGCTACTATAACAAGAAGATTATTTTCCAAGTGTTCAGATGTCATACACATCTTCTAATTATTATTATTATATATGCTGTCAAACAATTGAGAATCCAAAATAAAAGTTTTTGTTTACATATATTTATATATATATATATATATATATACACACAGTACAAAACACACACACATGTATTTATAAAATAAAAAAAAACTATATTTTGTGTGCAAAAACATCCATCTGACAAGCTCATGTCGACTAAAAGTAAACTAATTAAAAAACATTTTCCATTTTCACTGCAGTTTAATGCTTTTCTGCTCTTTAAAGCTCTGCCACTGTAATAGAAAATTAAACATGGCCTCTATCCCGACTAAAGACCACTGATAGATCCTTTTTGTGACTTTTAAAGAATGTAAGGACACGTTTGATTAGAACATCAATATGAACACGGCCATATGGCTCTCGTTTGCAATTACACCTGGCTGGGAAAAAATGGAGCAGCTTTACAATATGTTCCATTACTGTCAACATTTATGATGATGAATTCACAGGTGAAGGTCGATTATGGACCAGCACAGGGTTTCAAAACATTCAAAGGATGGAAGGATGTTGGGTTTGTCAGGGCCTTCAAGCTTAGTAGCTTAAAAACCCTGCCTAAAACCCATTTACTTCAGATTATATTTGAAGGCCAGTCGACTGCAGAACAGCTTTACTGTCCACTATAAAATCCACAGCTTTATAGAAGAATCATCTTTACTGTTCACACATAAAACGTTGCTTGCTCACATATGACTGAAAATACTTAAACTGTCTCTTTAAGAAGTATTATTTTAAGGTGTTTATGCCTAAATGTCACCAGTTCCTATTGTGGCCGCATGCAATATTCCACTTCAAAGCTTGAGAAATCGAGTTTCTTTTGGCGACTGGGACTTCATTTTAAATGCTAAATCCTTTCCTGTTACCGGACACCTCAAAGCCACAATTTGGACAGCTAATCTGCTTTAATGCCTGAATGTTTTTCCAGGACGAGACATGGACAGAGAGGGCGCCTACGCGCTGAACTTTCTCCTGCGAATACACAAACAAATCCCTTTCAGTGCGGTTCGTTTCCTTTTTTAAGGATATTTTTACTATCCTGAGTATCTTAAAGGGTTAGTTCACCCCAAAATTACAATTCTGTCAGTAATTACTCACCCTCATGTCGTTCCAAACCCATAAGACCTTCGTTCGTTTTTAGAACAGATTTTTGATGATATCAGATATATCATAGACAATAATGCAACTGAAATCATCCCAGGTCGCCGCCAACTTGTTGGTCTTTTCATGTTGGTCTGAATGAAAATGCTAATTCATTCTTTACCACTAGATAAACGCTTTTGGAGCGTTCCCCTGGTGCCATGTCAACCTGTTATGAAATATGAACCTTTCATTAACCATAATAGGGGTACTTTAAAACAAGCGGTTCATTCATACATTCGTACGACCTTACCATCATGCTTTTAAAATACAAACAAGACGACCGAGGACAATGAGCACTGAAAAGGGGCGGGGCTACATTAGATCTATATATTATCTGACTGCAAAATGTCAACATATATCTGTTTACTTCTAAGTGGTGATGCACTACCCTAACAACTGTCATGCTAACGGATTGCTCTCCCCAGGTAATACAGACCTTCTTGGTCCAGACAGAGGAAGAGTGGACGGCTCTAAGAGGCTCTTGTCCATCGAGCTTACCGGCTTTGCCCTGGTCACAGTGAGACAATGGCTCTAAACGTGAGGCTGAGAATGATTTGTTGGTGACTTGACCTTTCCAGCACTTCAGAGGGGCTCTTTTAGCGACGGAGAGAAAGCGAGGGAGAGAGGGAGAAGGCTATCTGTGCGACGCGGCAGCTCAGCGGAGAGCTGTTTGGCTGCTATCTGAATCAGATAAGATTCCCCCGTATTCAGGGCGGCGCAGCCTGGGGAGAGAGACGCGGCCGGGGGGCAGAGAGAGTCTGCTGCCAGACGGGACTGAAATAATGTTATGTGCACCACAGAGGAGGTACACATGGACAGGGATGTTGAGCGCTTGTGTTGCATGTATTATGCAACAACGGACGTAACAGGATATGTTTGTGTGAGAGAAAAACTATGTTGGTTGCATTGATGTAGTGTATAATCTATAAAGCATCGATTCTTACTGCTCAGGTGTTGTTCTTTCATGATTCGGGAGACTAAATGGAAAAGTAGGCCTATATGAAAAAATTAAAATGAGTTAAAAATGCACTCGCCCTCAGGCTATCCAAGATGTAGATGAGTGTATTCCTTTATTAGAATAGAGTTGGAGAAATGTAGCATTGCATGACTTGCTGAGTAATGGATCTTCTGTAGTGAATGGGTACCGTCAGCTGAAAAAACATCACTATAATCCACAAGTGATCTATACTGTAAAAAATGCTGTTCTAGCCTAGATTTTTTGCGTTGTTTCTGGCTAAAATAAATTTTTTTAGACAAGTAAAAATTTTTACTAGAAACAAGCTAAATGATCTGCCAGTAGGGTAAGCAAAATAATCTTATTTCAAATAGAAAACTACATTTGTAAAGGAGCACATGGAGCTGTGTGACATGACTCCAGGTAAGGTATTTCTTACAGTATGTCAAACTATAAAAACAACTGTATTTGACAAATTGGTTAAATTGGTTATATTTCGTATAACACTTTAGTATAGGAACCAATTCTCATATTTAACTAGTTGCTTATTAGCTTGTATATTGGCATATTCTACATCCCTGAATCCTACCACATACCTAAAATCACTAAAACAACGCTGAAACACAAAAGTGAATATGTGTTCCTCATACTAGAGAGTAACCAATGCAGATTATTTCACGATACTGCATGTACAGGCACACAGGTGTAGTTACATCCAGGCTCTTTATAAGCATTCTTACAGGAAAAAGGGTTTCAATATGTCTTGTAGATTATGAGATCAGTTTCACAGTTTGCATTGTATTATCTGAAATAGAATCACTGTAATGTCTTTATCATCCTTGATACATAAAAGTATTAATTTCCATAAAAAATCATTTAAACTGACTCCAAGCTTTTGAATAGAATGGTTTTACAAAAGGTTTTTACTTCAGATAAATTATGATATTACTTTTTTATTTTTCAAAAAGACCCTAATCAACTTTGTTTTAAATATTAATAACAAGAATAATAAAAAATGTTTCTTGAGCAGCAAATCAGCATATTAGATGATTTCTAAAGCATCGTATGACACTGAAGACTAGAGTAAAGATGATGATGATTATTTTTTAACCCAGCCTTTTTAGAGTGCAGTCAACATTTTCTGGATTGATAGAATCATCTGGACAACTATGGTGGAGCTGCAAATTTTCATTTTTGGTGAACTATTGCTTTAAGGGCTCAATATTCAAAAAACAGATTATTTTCCACATACTGTACGTTACTGTTATTCCTCTATGCCCCGACTTTCTGAAACATTTTTACAAAGCTCATCGTTCTAAAAAGCAAGGTGGGCTCTGATTGGCCAGCTTTCCAGTGCATTGTGATTGGCTGAATACAAAAAAGTTTGGAAACCACGCAGCATCTCACTGACATGGTAACATAAAAGTTACGTTTCGTGGTGGAAACATGCGGGCGGTGTTATTCAAATATGTGGAGTTTTAACTTATACAAACTATATCTCTTTGGGTCTGAGACTTTAGCCTTTGCAACTTTATGGATCTTATATATACACAAACATGAATGTGGATTGTAGCTCAGATCATTTGGTCCAAAAACAACAGGTGAAATTTTTGAGTTCATAATGAGATGTCTTGTTTAAGATTGTAGATCTCTTTTAAAAGATCTCTTCAGGGGCTGGTTGCATAAAAGGTTAAGACTAGTTTTAAAAGCTAGTCAGCTAAATTTTTCTTTAAGACTGGTATAAAAATAAAAATGCATAAAACTGTATATTAGTCGAAGGTAAATACATAAAATAAAACCGATTACTCTTGGCTAACTGCTACACTAGTTGGTCAGACTAGCTCTTAAGACATTGTCTTAACATGAAGGCTAAGTTTATGCAACTGGCCCCTGGAGAAACATCAGCAAACGTCTCATTTCACCTCTGTTTCGTCTAGGAGGAAAAAAAAGAGATATTATAAGACTCCAAAATGGCTGTTTGGTGACTTTTAGATCATGACTGTTAGTGCTTCTAACTTTCAGCTAAAAATATAAAGTCTCTCTTTTTAAGAAAACAAACAAAAAATATTGATGACATCATCTCGCACTTAGGGGCGTAGGCACATTTTTGTCCAAATGAGTGTCACCTAATATCATTAAATTCATGGTTAACAGCTGTGATGTTAAACATAAAGTTGTTTGCTAAAAAAAAATCAACATCCTGTTTCAAAGTGAAATACATCCCATACAAGCGATTCGTTCTTCGTGATTTTTCTTTCCTACAAGGAGTATTTCTCCTAAAATGACTCTGTATGCTGTCTAATTGTTCAGTCAGGTAATGAGGGTAATTTACATTTGTTTTGAACGATTCTGAAGTGATTTATGAGTGGTAATGAAATAAAGAGCGAGACGATAATGGTGCAGAGAGGGATGTGAAGGGGAAGTAAAGACAAAAGATACTGAATGGAGTGCAGAGAGAGAGAGATGCTGCAAACGAGAAAAGGAAACAAAAGAAGAAAGACAGCCGGTGGCATCACAGGTGCAGCTCAAGCAGAGACTGTGGGAATATTCCTGGATGGAGGGCTGCTGCACACGTTATGGATGATTCTCTCCATCTTGTGTTAGATTGGATGACAAGGTCACACCAGCAGACATGAATTAAACCTGGTCTTACGCTACGCTGGGAGTGGAGTTCAGCTCAAGTCAAACAGAGAGAGGCTGGCACACAACACAACAATGCAACGCGTTAGTTATGCTCGGAAGCACATGCTGGCTGTTACCAACACTGGAGCGCACAGGAACAATCCTCGCTCAAGGGCAATGGAAAATAATGCACAGTATTCACAAAATAGGTTTTTTTGCACACAGGAATTATGAAAATAACAGCTTATGGACTGAAGGTGAAAGGGTGTTGTTCAAATCATTTCTTATAGAAACAAAGTCTCTTGTAAAATAAGATTTTTCCCCATATAAAGTCATTACAAATGTAAGCTTCTTTCGCTAATTCTTTTCCCTTTTCCGAGTCGGAACACCTGTCTTTGTTTTCGTTTATCCAATTGTATTTAGTCAGCCCGGGTTGCCAGCTCGCAGAATGTTTCGCAGTATATTTCATTTAAATCACGGAAGCTGCCAAACGAAAGGGGTAAGCTTCTGTTGGTGTCGACAATCTGGCAACCTGCGTGTGCGTTGAGTCTGAGGAGGAGGGGCTGGGTAAAAAAACCCTGTCCAGTATTTTGAATTTGGACTGCAATACCCATTCCTACAGTACATACAGCACCTTTAACAGCTCTAAATACAGGGTGATTTGGTTCAAAAACATTTTTTGTCAAGCTGGTTGGAAGTATCAAAAAAATGTTGTATTTTATACAATTTTATTACAATTTTTTACATTTATTTTTATTTATATAGTCTCTGGAAGATGTAAGACCATAAAATGTTCGTCCAATCATATCTCTAGGTCTGTGGGCTACGATAGGCTGTCCCTCCTGCCTCCAATGTATGTGTTTGCATACCTCCCTGCACCCTGTTAGTAATTATGCTATTGCGGATTGAGTAAGAATGGAAGGCATTATTGTAATGCTATGCTCTTTGTACTATATATGTTTGGAAGGTTTTTTCTGTAAATGAGACATGAGGTAATCTGACAAATGAAGCACTGCACATAATAACAAAAAAAAACTTATAAAGCATCTTTAATGCTTGATTTTTTCAGAAAATCAATTCACCCCTTTGAAGAAAATAAATGGGATTTTTACTTTTTGCACTTTATTAGAGTGTTTATTATCTTCATTAAGTCAAGAAACCAGCAGCATCCTTCAAGTTGTCTCTGCACATTAAGCTTCACTGGAAGAAAATAAGTAATCCCAAAAATTACACACTTCACCTTTAAATGTACATTACAGCAGTAAATTCCATGTATTTCGGACAAGCTAGTCAAAACATTTATATTTCTGCTTCTCTGTTCCATCTGCTACATTCATATTTCATACAGTACATGTATTATAACCTAATGCTCCGGCAGTGCACTGTTCCAGGCGGTGGCTGTGATTGGCTCATTTTAAGGTTAGCTGTGCTCTGATTGGCTGGTTTCACATTAACAGTGATCTGTATGCTAGGTGGATGGATGGCCCACGCTGCCAGACCCCTATTAGACCTCTGTCACTCACTCTCTTCTGCTCCATCCATCCATCCGTCTATTCATCCATCTGTTCTCTCTCTCCACCCACCACTCTGTTTTATTGCGGTATTTTGTCTTGACATGTACTGTAAAACTGTCTTGCTTCAACTACAACATTTACACATTTTTCCTTGTCAGTGCAAAGGATGTAGCTTTATGGTTTCTAAGATGTTCATATTGATTTTAGTGCATAATTCAACAAATTATGACTCCAAAATATTTGTATAATCAGTCTACAGTGTTATCAATTATACATTACTTCAGTAAATTACTCAAGAAAGCTAAAAAAAAGTCATTATTTTGAGAAAAGATTGGTATTATACCAATAATATAAATGTATATGTATTAATATATTAAATGCTATAGTATAAACTGTCTGTGTGTGTGATAGCGGTTTATATTTGTTTTATGTATGCAAAATACATAAGTAAAATGCATAGCATTTAATACATACTATAAAACACTATACACACACACACAATATATAGAAATAGTAATCGTATATATAATTCATATTTAAACTACTCTAAATATTTAAACATATAAATATTTAAACATATAAAAACATTCCTGCGTTTGTATGTGTACACACACACACACACACACACACTATTTACTAGATACTATTAAAAATAGAGAAAAAAATATTGATAAACACCAATGTATAAATTGGAATTAATCATTTTTATTTATTTATTTAATGATATTATATTACTACAAATGTTATTATATATTATTCTACTGTTACATACCATACATACAGAAATTAATGGTTCTTTTAAAAAAACTGAAAAACTTTAACTTAATTATTGGAAATATAGAGTCACATACATTAGTTGTCTACTATAAATCAGAGTGTGTTGTGGGTATGAATGAGTAAACTATTGATGAAATGAAATGAATCATCAATACTACAAACCACGATAAAACAGCTGAAACCCGAGTAAAAACGACATGACCGTTTTACTTCTGTAATCCTAGTGTTGCTTGTCTTAAACACTGTTAATATATCTAACAAATTAAATGTACTGCTGAATTACTAGTAGCTTTCTCCTCACACATTCCCTCTCTCCCTGCTTGTCTCCATCTTGCAGT
This sequence comes from Enteromius fasciolatus, assembly GCA_032361145.1. Taxonomy (NCBI): domain Eukaryota; kingdom Metazoa; phylum Chordata; class Actinopteri; order Cypriniformes; family Cyprinidae; genus Enteromius; species Enteromius fasciolatus. Next base: position 2,644,846 of record JAUMHR010000090.1, read on the forward strand.
TCTTTCCTCCTGTAAGATTTATCCCTAGCGCTTTAACTCGGCCCATATGTGTCACTTCTATCGCTGAAGTGCATCCCTCCCAATCTCTTTCCTTCTCTCTCTAAGCTGTTTTATAGCTCCGTATGAGCTGTGAGGAGCATTAGATGTCAGAAATGCTGTAAACAGCACGTTACGGACCGACACCACTTCAGTAGAAAAAGAAAGACAGAAAAAGTGGAGCAGCAGCCTTCGAGGAATCATTCCCATCAGTTCACCTATATTCTACTGTACTGTGTAGCTACAGTATGCTGTCTAGGTAGGCAGAGCACTAGGTTTGCGTTCAGCTCCTCCCTTTTTCTCTCTCTCCAGCAGGATTTAGAAACCCCCTGAAGCAGGATCAACCGCTGGCAGAGATGTGGTGAAATGCAAATGGTTAAAATATTTAGACGTAATATTACAGCGTGTACATATTTCATGGGTGTGTGCAGGATGTGACGCCTGTAAGTTGGTTCTGTTCCAAACCTGTACGCGTTTCATTCTTCTGTTTAACAGAACAGAATCTTGGTAATCAAACAACTGCTGGTTGCCATTGACTTGCATAGCATGGAAAAAATTACTATGGAAGTCAATGGCTGACAGCAACTGTGTGTTTACTTTGAAATGTGAAAAGCATTCTCATAGCTTCATAAAATGACACTTGATCCACGGACTATTTCAATGATGTCCTTACTCCCTTTCTGGGTCTTAAACATGGTAGTTGTGGGTCAGAAAGCTCTTAAACTCATCAAAAATATCTTCATTTGTGTTCAAAGATGAACAAAGGTCTTACAGGTTTGGAACGATATGAGGTAATTAATGACAGAATATTCATTTTTTGGTGAACTAACCTAATACTTCTCACCAAAATATATGACTTGAGTTTGCCGAACAGTGCAGGATAAACTACAAACGCCCTGATGTTGAATGCTAAGTATTCTGTAACGCTTGCCTTAGCAAACACAGAAGATAATACTGTGAGCTTTACATTTGACCTTGTGACCTTCAGGGACAGTCGTGTTTCTTTAGACTTAGATTGTCAAGGCAGGTAATTACTAGCCGTTTCATTAAAGTGTGTTGGAGATTGTGTGTGTGTTTGGTCTCTAGGGGGCTGTGAAGCAGTCAGATCAGCGGATCACTGATCTCTGCATGTAGCATGTCCATGAATTAACACCATCTGTCATGAGGTATGGATTCATCTGTCTTTGGATACAATACTCATCTCACTGCCTTTAACCTGAGGTTTCATCAAAGCAAAAAAAAAAAAAAAAAAATCAGAAAGGAGATCTGTTTAATAGGGATTCATTAAAATTGGATTGTTGTAAATATCTGATATGCTGATATTTTTCAACTCATTTTGGCTGGTAGACAATAATATTTATTTTGGTTATAAAAAAATAAATAAATTATAGTAAATAAGATATTGATAATAATTTATTTTGGTTTTAATTTTAGTTTTGAGCAAAGTTCTTTATATAATAAGAAAGCTTAGATAAAAATAACTCTTTTTTTTTCCCCCAAACTAATTCAGTTGTACCCTAAACATTTAATATGTAGATTGTTTATGGTCTAAAGTTAAGGATGATATCAAAATGACATCAGGATCAGCCGATAAAAACATGTAAACAGTGCCATCAGCCCAATATAAAAAATAATGTTGATCTGATGAATAACTCAAACATGCTCAAAAATATATATCTTCACAAGAGAGAGTCTGTGTTGTTTCCAAACAAAAAGAAATATATACTGTATCAGTATCGGTATCGTCATCTGCTAACTGTCGAGTAAAAAAAAAAAATTATATCGGTAAAACCCAATATCATGCATCCCTGTCTAAAGCAAAACAACTGTAAAACAGCTCCTTGTGTTTCAGTTTTCAAAAACATATTACACATTAATAAATCTGTTCATACAAATTTATTTAATTTACAATGTCAGGTTTGTGATTTATATTTATGTAAGCTATAGCTTATTAAATACTATAGATATTAAAATCAAAACAGACTGAACATCAATTTATTCAGAAACACAAGTATCTTAACGTTTTTGTTTTTGTATTTTATGTTTCCTTTTATTACAAGTACGCCTACAGCGCACCCTAAATAAATTATAAATAACATGAACGTGATCAGCAAGCCATATCGGCATCGTTTTACATAGTGGGCCAATGCTGACGTTCTGATAACATTGTGCATCCCTACTCTTTAGTGTCTTAACTGATCAACAATGCAATTAAATGCATAATATTTTAACAACTTCTATTACATTTGAGACTACTCAAAGCTTTAATACATAAACTCGTTTAATGATAAATGGTTGCTAAAGCTGGACTGGTCAATAGTGTTTTATAACGGGGGTTTAGGGCCAATTCATCAGAGAACAGTGGTGCGTTTCTGATTGATTGCTGAATCATGAAGGACAGTAAGGTGCTCTTTCACCTTTGACATCACACACATGCGATTCATGAAAACGGAAAGAGATGCTAAAGCTTTACTAATATCACTCGCACACATTTATACCATGAGAACATTTCTGCATTTCCATTAACATAATTTAGCATGTCTAAGCCGTTTCCCTCAAGGGGACCGTTGGCTGCTCTACACAAAGTAGGTGATTTCAGCTTTTACTATTCTGGTGGTGACATTTGGACCCAAAACATAGTCAAACCTAACCCGAAACACACAGGTCCATTATGTGACACACAAGCTGTATCATAACATCCTTCTTACACAGATAATAGTAGCGGTGCAATAATACTCTCACAGTGTGTGTGTTAACCAGTTATGTAATCTCTGTGTTCATTTTACATTTTCACAAGTGTAGAAATTCACACAGCTTTCTGTGTTCTCCATCTTTCTCATCTTCTGTTGTCTCTAGCTCTATAAATAACGCACTCACTCCATCCCATCTGCACCTAAAGAGTATTACAAATAATACACAAACCAAAAAGAGACTCCATACAACAGACACACAATGCATACAAAAAACTGGACGTTTTAAATGAATAAATACAAAAATACTATATATGTGTGTGTGTGTGTGTGTGTGTGTGTGTGTGTACAAACATACATGAACTAATGAAGACAGAAAAGAAAAAGAAATAATGAGTTTGTATGTGATTGTTGATGTTCTCCATTAGCATCAGACCTGTCTCATACTATATATCAGGATTTTCCCAGGCGTGCACGTGGCTGTATGTATGCATATTATGACGACAATTCTAGGTCAAGAGTAAATATTCTTTTCTAGTCAGCTGTATGAGTGTGTGCATAACAATAGCTTGAGCAAATATACTCAGCAGTAAGGGTGCGTTATCTGATATAAATCTCAACAACAAGAGCTTTGTGGAAGAGTACCTGTTTGAGAACACCTGTCCCACCCCTTTTCCATTACAGTATGTGCCACGCTGAACAGCAAGCGCATGAAATAACATTAAAATAACATCTGCTACAGCAGATAAGCATCAGCCTGTTACATATTATAATACAACGCAGAGATGCATCTAAATGAAACTGTTTCTAAATGTGAACTAAATCTGAATTAAATTTCTGAATTAAAATTTACAATTTCATACAGATTCACATTCACACCAGATATTCTCTGAACTAAAAAATCCTAATTCAATATGCATCAATATGCATCAAAATCAATCAGTCACTTTTATTTCTATAGTGCTTTTAACAATACACATTGTAGCAATGCACTGAACATTATCAAATAGGAAAATAGAGTGATGGTAATGTATGATGAGAATTAAACTATTTATTTATTAAATGCAGAGACGGTCTCTGTAGTCAAGATGCCGATAATCACTAGAAATCGGGTGCCCCCAACTAAGCAAGCCAGAGTTTGCTGTGCATAATCTGAGCTAAATGTGAATTTATTTTGAATTAAATGTATATAAAATCCTAATTTGGTGTGCATAAAATCATAATTGAATATGGACCTAAATTCAGGAAGTACTGTAGTCAAAACTGAATCTGACATGGACGGTTTTATCCAGTCTGCTGTCTTTGACGTCACAGCACACACACAGGTAGTCAAGTCAATTCACTTAGCCCTTAATACAATACAGACTGTGTAAAGAAACTTTACTGTGTTAAACAGGAGAAACAATTTTTCATTGATGCAAACAATGCTTTGCTGAAGTTTTGGTCCAACAATTAAAGCCTTTATTCCGGAATTTAGCAGTAGGAAATTATTAGTTATCCATTTTTGAATTAATTATGCATTTCATTAGTTTTGTAAATCAGTATGTTTCCTCCGGTATGTAAGTGTCAGCAGCATAACAGTGAAAGCTAACACCATGTTTTCTAATCATATTTCACAAGGGTTGTAAGTATAAGGTGAAAAGCCACGGTCCTAGTACTGAGCCTTGTGGTACTCTACACTGAACTTGTTATCGACACTAGTGGACTTGTGATAGGTACTAGTGCCATTATGGTTCCATTAGCACCCTCATGATGTCATTTCCTGCAGCTCTAAAAGATGCACCAGCCTAGCAACTTCCATTTGGATGAATGTGAACGCAAACGCATTGCTCCCTCCAGGTACTACAGACCCCCAGTGGTGCCAAACACGGATGAGAGGAGATTGAAAACAGAGCTGCCCAACTGGTGTCGGATCAAGAAAAGGAACAAACAGTGACATGCAAATGTGTGTGTGTGTGCTTGGATTTGGTCTGTTTAGGCCATATTGCGCTTGCTCTTCTGGTTTTCTCTATCTGTGTTCACATCTGTGTGTGTTCATTTATCTTTCACTTTAATTATGGGGAGGATAACAGCAGTGTGTGTGCAAACAGTACACAAACACATACTCTCCCGCCAAGTGTTTTCTGGATGGTGGAATTTCTTTATATGAGATTGTTGTGATGCGTAATGTGTGTATTACTTGTCAGCTGTCTGTCCCTTCACTGCTTTTCCCCCCTTTACTTTCAGTTCTGTCCACTAGGGGGCAACAGAGTCCATTTCAGGGTTGGTGTGTCTTAAAAACAAATAACTTGCAGCATTTAAGACAGTGATAGACAAAGGCTAAAAACAATTGTGGCAAAGGTTGCATGTTGGTGGCTGCTTCGAACCACAATTGCGTTACGTTCTTGATCTCTCTGATCTGGGATGCTTTACCAAAGGATTTATGGGAAAAGCCTGAGTTTTGGGCTAAATGCCCTTTAAAGTGCACTTGAAAAACTTACCCAGTAAAGAAATGAATTGTTCTTTTAAAAAGTGCTTAAAAGCACAAATACCATTAGAACTCATTTATATGCATTTCATAGGCCTACAAAATGTTTTATTTTACATGAAGTGGGTCACCTCGTGAGAGCTGCCATTTTGAGATCACATGACTAGCTGTAGCTTAAATGGCACTAGCAAAGTCATGGGTTCGATTCCCAAGGAATGCATGAACTGATATAACTCATAAGTTAAAAGCATCTGCCAAATGCACAACAGTAAACACTTCCGTGATGTTGCATCAGCGTTAGTATAAATTCATGACTCCACTGCAATATAAACAAAAACTTGTGAGTGCGAACTACTGGCTGTCATTGAAAAGTTGCCCTATGATGGACAGCTTCTGTTAATGAGCAGAAATAATTGACTTAATAAATAAATAAGCAAATCCCATTCTTTCAGCAGGGGTGCTAAAAAATCATTATCACTTGCTAACTGCGTCTATTCACGAAACGTATTTCTAGCGTCAGGACTCATTATTGCGTCTGAAGATCTATAAATAGACTCCTGTGAAAGCAATTATCCGGCAAACTGAAGGTATGAGGCCCTTGAGTGAGCTAACAGTGGGCCGGTGGGGAAAGCGAGAGGTGAGATTACTTAAACGCAAGATCGCATGAACGACAGGCTTGTTGGAACCGAGCACATGTGAGTGGGAATATTTGGCCACAACAGCTTTTGAGAGGAATGACATTGAGGGCAGCCATCGCAAAGAAAATCAAACTATAACAAGCTACCCGGAGGGGAAATTGAGAGCGACGGCCAGTTGACAGCAGTCAGTAAACAAACATGATGGAATTCGCAATGTTGGTTGTGTTCCATCCTCCACCTGCTGTTCATTATGCATCCAACGCCTCAGAATATTCATCGAGATCATGAATATTTAACGATCTCCTCAATTGATTCTTATTGATAAACATTTAACAGGTGATCGCTGGGGACGAGTACAAAGGACGATGAGAAATGAATCTGTCAGGTCGTTGAAAGAGTGTAATGGTGTGCTTTTCTTTTGATCCCCCTCCTGTCTCTCTAAGCCTCTGTATGTGCCTGGTTTATTGCCAGGTGTAAAGAAAGATGGATGGATGGATGGATGGATAGAAAGACAGACAGAAAGGTGGACAGACAGACTGATAGATAGATAGATAGATGGATAGACGGATAGACAGACAAGATAGATGGATAGACAAAAAGATAGATAGATAGATAGATAGATAGATAGATGGATAGAAAGACAGACAGAAAAGGTGGACAGACAGACTGATATATAGATGGATAGACGGATAGACAGACAAGACAGATGGATAGACAGAAAGACAGACAGATACAGTAGACAGATAGATGGATGGATGGATTGACAGATAGATAGACAGAAAGGTAGATAGATAGATAGATAGATAGATAGATAGATAGATAGATAGATAGATAGATAGACGGATAGACAGACAAGATAGA
>JAUMHR010000090.1:2663316-2686047 GCA_032361145.1 Enteromius fasciolatus
TCTTTTTAAGGTATTATTTCCAAATTCATAAATTCAATGCTTTTAAGACTTTTTAAGACCCCGCGGGAACCCTGTTATAAAGCAAAGATGACCGCATTCAGGTCAATCTGCCATTGAATTGAATGGGAACACAAACTCATTGATGCAACCTACTCAACAAATCTAAACAAATAAAACCAAAAGGCTCAAACTCAAAGTCACCAGGATGAATCAAGATACCCAATACTAATATGTAAGGAGCAATTATACAATCAAAATGGGCTTCAGAGAAATCAGATTCACAGTCATTGATCTTGGTTATAGATAAGCCATTTAGCACAAAAATACACTAAAAATCTGTATTGCTGCAATTTAATGAAAAAATGCTGTTGGTTTGACACTGCAGTCGCTCAAGATTTAAATACAGAACTGTCTACGGAGGCACAGGCAATTTGTCTCTTTTTATTTCTTTCTCTATTTGTCTGTGTCTCTCCATCTTTCTCTCTCTTTTTCAGATCAACAGGATTGCATGAATAATACATGAACTGTCAATCATTTCGCCACATTATACCCCTCCTGTCATCTTCTGTGCCTCGGTGACACATCCATATTTACACACATACACTTTTTTTTCACCGTTTGGTCCATTCCCTCACTTATCATCTGCAATCTGTCCACTTCTTCACTTAATACAATCCCGCGCACACACACAAACCTATCTAGTACGAGGGGCCAGAATTAGACTTGATAAATGAAAACCAGTTCTTGAACTTTTACATTTAATGCCCCAATCTTTAATATTTGGTCCATTCTAGTGAGTAACTCCATCTATCAATGACATAAATCAATGAAACGCACACACAGCGAAAGAGAGAGAGAGATGCAATAACCACTAATGGACCCACCATTTGTTAAACTGTATAGATAAAGCCCTGGATGTATATGCAATGGCACTTTATATAAGAGGTTAAATTGGTTTGAAGCTCACACTAAAGTCACACTTTCATTGTCATCTGTATTTATTAAAAACAAGTAATTAAAAGGAAGGGTAACAAGCATGAAAGTTAAATATGTCTCATAGAAACAGTAGGAGAGAGGGTGAGGCTCCAGATTGTGTTTAACATCTCTACAGTCTGTTCGTGATTCGGTATTTGTTCCTCAAAACAAGTTATCTCATTAAACGTTTTGGCGTTTTTAATCGAACACAATTAGTGGGTCGCAAACCCACAGTTGTGATCATTCATGTGATACTTTCAAAAGCATCTCTTTATCAGTTACCTCGACAGTACAGGACTACACAACATCTGCCTACTTCATCAATTAACTCTCCAAAGACAAAAGCTTAACAGGACTTGTTAGTTCGACTTAACACACAAAAATCTCGGTTGCCAAGTAAAAAGTTCACTGAATACTTCAATAGGAGTCAAAGTCCCAGCCAGTAGTCGGCACGTTCTTCTAACCTTTTCGAGATGAGAAAAAAAGCAAACCTACTGCACCTTCTCATGGGAATTGTCCATAAATGGACTAAATGATGTCTTAATTAGTAAATAAGGCCTTAATTAGAATGACATAACAGTAATTATGATGCCCTTCCAAGCAAACATGGAACATTTCTTTGACTCCTACCCTGATAGCACACGTACATCTAGGAGACGTCTGCATTTCCATCTGTAAGACGTATTATTTAGGTTGTTTGCTCATCTGCTATACGTCTATAGGACGTCTCCTCTTATATGTCAAATAGACGTCTATTAGATGTCTTTAAGATGTTTATGATTTAGAATGTGTGTAAAACTGACATCGAAAGACGTCTGCCAGACGTTTGCGGATGCTTTCCAGATCAAGAGATCTTTTGTGCTATCTGGGTAATTCGGAGAACCAATTCACAACGTTCAAGCATGGTTCGTTTTATTACGAATACTTTATAAATGTACTTTCAGAATATGATCATTCGTGTTTGCTAGTTAATTTCAGTGAGAAAAATCGTATTAAACACCAGAGCTCATTTCTGAGTCAGGTTTGTCCTGTGCGTCTCATATTAGACTGGTATTTGAGTGCTTATCCGTGACCACCTTTCCTTTCCAAACCCACACAGTTGCATTCACGCCACGGTTATTATCTCCTCACGGCCATTACCGAATATCAAACACCGTCTTTTGCTTTCTGGCTCTCGGTAGCAGCAGGTGTTGCTGGCGTAGCCCGAACGCGCCTCCACTCTTAATTCCAGTCACCTCCGTTCCGGAGCCCCGAAGCGAATTCATTTACCGTGGGAGGGACACCGGGGAAAATTGTAGTGGACACCCTGTGAATTCACGGGGAATCACGCTTCGGAAACACGTGGGAGAGCTGACACAAATAACAGCCCACCGTACCCCAGCAAAACGCCCACGGAATCATCATAAAGATTCCCCACAACACCACGGTTCGCGTGTAATGGTGCGTATAACGCGGACGAGGCACCGTCTAGCCCGCTTCAAGATGCTTTGACCTTGTGTTTTAGTCATTTGTCCTTCCTCAAGTCTCTTCGCGCGAAGCTCTATCAAGGACGAAGCGCACAACAAGTAGCCCCGATTGAGCCTTCGATAAGAAAGCGTTCGCGTATCGTTACGCAACGACAGACCTTCACGGGACCTCAAATCAAAGTTATTTATCAAATCCAGCACGCCACGGTAATCGCTGTCAATGCAAACGCCCCGAGAGCGCGTGTCAATGTCAAACAGTCATTAGTGCGCGCCCGGCTCTTTTGTTTGCGCGCGCGCTCGGACAACGATGTAAAACAAGGGGGCAAAGAAGTGATGACCCCGTGACAGGTGCGATAGTGCCATTTTGCAACCCCCACCTGTGCGACCCCACCAGACCCGTCCGTGCCAGAGGTTTGCATCCCTCCAATGTGAGAAGAAGATACTCCTACAAGTTTAATGGCAACAGAAATAAAAGCACTTACCTTTGCTGTACTCCTCCTCCCTGTTCAGATACATGGCTGCAGATTGATGATGGACTCCTGACTGGATAGTGTGACGTGATTCAAGTGCTTATTGTTACTCCACCGGGGGAAACTCTTGCGGTTCCGTGAGTGTTTATTGTGTCGTTGCTCGGCGGAGAGTCCTCCCAGAATTACGCGCAGGCAGGTTGTCTGCACACATCTACTTTCTCTCTCTCTCTCTCTCTCTCCTTCCTCACACACACACACACACACACACTCACGGTGACGTGCTTTGAGACATTGCCCCGCGGGTGGGGTGGGCTGGGGTAGAGGATGCTCCGGAGCTGTTATTGTGTCTATATGCACGCACATATATAACATCCATCAACGCTTTGACAAACTGAAATGTATTACTTCTGTGGAAATAAAGCGTGCAGGCTAAAAGGTTTGATTGAACACGTGTCAGGTCGCTTTGACGTTTACAACCAACTATAATCGGCATTTCTATGTCATAGTTGTAAGTATAAAATAGTAAAACATTTTCTTTCTTTGCTGATATTTAGAAAATATACAACAAACAGTGGATGTTTTGAGTAGGCTGGGTACATATTGATAATATTCTAGGCTACTGTATACTTATATTGCAGTATTACTGATTACATTAAACATGTATTGCTTTGCTGCTGCTCACTCTCCCATTAATTATTCCGCAGTCACTAATTAAACAATAGTTATATGGTTTCTATCAACCTATCTATGTACCTGTTCCAGTTTTACAAGTAACTTTGCAATAGCACTTATTATTAGACTATTATTATGGTATTTATTAGATAAATATTAACCAATATATTTTCCAGTAGGCTACTTTTATTTTATCATTTAACCCTATTCACGTTATTTAACAATGCGGAAGTGAGCTATTTTAATAAATGTGCGAGACTTCAGGTTCATTGCTAGTACATAAAAAATCAACATTTTATAATTAAAATATTTATTGCCAAGTAAAAATATGTGCTGAAATGCTACACTGTAGTGTCTAATACATAGGCTAGTAAAGCTAAATTAGCAGCATCTTATATCTTATATTAATTACTTGTCATTTAAAAGAAAATAAGTACTTGTAAGAAATAGATGCTTGTTAATTGAATGTCAAGTCGGTGAATGGTTTTGTGTCTCGCGCTCGAGTGTTTTGGAAAAACGTGTAATGCAAACTTGTTTCTATCCTTTGAGTGTTGAACATGCACCTGGTGTTCCAGTAGTCAGTGAAACACTAACTGAAGCTCTGCTTTATTAACCCGTTGTTGCGTAACATCCAATTTGTGTGCCGCTGGCGCAGATGAGACTCCGCAGGTGGAGCTGGTCGGTCTCCATCCCGATGGGGACGAGTCCATGTTCCCAAAGGCTTCCGCTCTTAAACGCCTTTCACCCGGTTCGCACGCACAGGAAGATGAACAGATCGAGAGACGTGACACGTGAACGACTGTATATCAGCCCTGTCCCGCAGTAAAGCCCTGCGCGTTCACTCATTGCGCACGCCAATCACGCGTCTCAGGCAGTCGAGGAGTTGCGTGTCGAAGTGGCGACTTTTAGCGGTTAGATTGTGGCATTACAAGCCGAACTCACCTACAGTTCAAGAAATGCCACCCTGGACTACAGAAGCAGTCGTTGCACGGGTTTATCTGTAGAAATATTGGTCAAAATTATAGATTTTTATTTTATGCCAAAACTATTAGGATATCAAGAAAAGATCATGTTCTATGAAGAAATATATGTATATTTATTAAAACGTAATTTTTGATTATATGCATGGCTAAGAACTTCATTTGGATGTTTTTGCACCCTCAGATTGCAAATAGTGCTCATCTCATGCAAAAGTCAGCATTTACATGAGGTCAGATTTTCAAATAGTTATATCTCACCCAAATATTGCCTGGCATTGTGGTGCAGGGTCATACTGTATTTCCAAACGTTGCCTTGTGTTCTTTCCTCCGTGGAAATGAAAGGGAGACGTTTAGCAGAATGTCTAGAGAGCAGGGAAAGTGGATACTCCAGTCTTTAGTGACACATGATCCTTCAGAAATCATTCTAATATGCTGATTTGCTGCTCAAGAAACATTTATTATTATAAAAAAAAAATTATGCGGATTATTATTTTTGTGGAACCCATGGTACAGGTTAAAAATTATATATATATATAGGAATTAGACATCATTAAACATGTAGGCTATTACACCCTAACTAAAAAGAAGTTACACCCAACAGCGCTTGTACATGTATCTCTGTGTATGTTTTCAGTTTAATCCAACAAAATGTTGATTGACTGTCAATTTCCTAAATGTCAATACAGCCATGTCTACACGAGCATGTAATCTCAAATGTGCCAACATTACCCTTGAAATAATGGCACCCAGCAGAGTACTAATTGACTTGTACTAAAAGTCCTGTCCTTCTAAACGAGTGACTTTTGAAACAGAGATGGCGCTGATATCCCTCTCTCTCTGTCTTTCTCTCAGTGTGCAGTGTGCCGAGGATCATTTATGCAGCATGCAGTGGAGAATAACAGCAGGCGACCTTCTGAGAACATCATTGGTGGCCGTAGAAATGAATTTCTAGTCAATTCCAGACCTCCCCGACACACGGCGCAGGCCTGACGGCTTCCTCTCGCAGGAGCAGCACTTCCTGCAGGGACTCATTCATCTTTAATGCTGCTTTAGTTCTTTTTTTTTAACGTAATGGTTTTGAGAACTGCCCCCCTACCGGTTGAGTTAATTTAGAGAGCAGTTTGGTGGTTGTACTGGAGTGACGGAGCAAAGGTCAGTGATTGAGGTGAGCAGCTGACTCTAAAGTAAGAAAGACGGATGAAACCAGTTTTGTCTGGCTCACGTGTGACCCACAAGCTTCGATTAGGAAACATTAAACGCAAATGTGATTTATTTTACTGCACGGTCTGAGGAATAAATCCAGCAGATTTCCCCTCAGGACTCACAGTGAACAGAGCACAGATAATAATGCTCTTATATAACACTCGTGTTACGTCTTTAATAAGCTGCCATAAGGATGACCTGATGCTCCATGAAGTGTGTCTGGATGGCATGTGCTGCTCTTACCGCGACCTTGTCATCTGAACAAACACGGATTGTTATTCTTATTTCAAGTGATTTTTAAAAGTGCTGTTTCCTCACTTGCTGGGTCCTTTATAATGTAGTGAATGGGTGCCGTCAGAATGAATCAGCGTATTGTAAAACAAAAAGCTGCATTTTTGTAAGAAACGTCTGCATCATTAAAATATTTTAACTTTAAAAATCAAGCTAAAATATGGGATCTATAATGATAGATCTATAATGATGCTTTCTCAAGTTGTTAAATGAATGTTTATTGCATATTTCAGTTTTAACACCATGATGGTGTTTAGTGTTTGTGTGAATGACGCTGAGCACCTTCTACACTTATCAGTGTTTTTCAAAGATACAAAACAGATTTCAGAACTTTAATAGCTTGGTATATTAACAGTATATCAGTTAATTCAATTATGGTATTTAACTGTAAATTTAACTTAAAACCTAAAATCGTGTTACCATATTTTTTACAGTAGAATACCGGCAACCACAGCTGCTTTTTTTTCATGGTACATTTTTACAGTGGGTTTCAATGTGAGAGGACAACAAAATATAGACTTATTATAGATTATGGACTCATATTTCAGTCAGAAGTGACAGTTTGAAGGTAAAGTGCCACTATTAAGGATTTTGAAATGATCTTTCATGCAGTGTGTAACACAGCGAATGAATGAAAGCACCCTGCAGAGTTTTAAATCTGAAGTGCACCGTGTATAAAGTTATTATACAAGGTCAAAATAGCAGTTTCCATGGTAAAGCTGTAAACAATGCAGCACTGTACTCAAAAACACTGCTTTCAGTATGATATGGTAATCAAATCTACTTTGCTTTTCTCTGTCAACTTTTAGCTGATAGACTGGAGTGGTGTGGATCATTGTGATGTTTGGACTCTCGTTCTGACGGCACCCATTCACTTCCTTTGGGGAGCAAGTGACGTAATGCTACATTTCTCCAAATCTGATGAAGAAACAAACTCATCTGCATCTTGTATGGCCTGAGGGTGAGGACATGTTCAGAAAAATTTAATTCTATTCCATTAATGAGTTGGTTTTAAATCTGCACTTTGTAAACCTAAGGTAGTTTGACGGAAACATTACTACCAAAGTCAGATGTGTATTCAAAATGTAAAAATCAGCATCTTCTAGCAATCTTGTGTGCTGATCCGAAAAGAAAGGAGATGCATAACCTCATCCCAGTAATTACCCATAATTCATTCTGCTCACCTCATGCAAAAGTCAGCAGTTACATGAGGTCAATTAAAAATGTAGCGTGTTCAGTATATGAAGATTAATGGTTTATTGCGTACACTGACAGAGTGCTGTGATATTTGACTTTATTTTGCATAACCTTATTGAATAAAAGGCAGAATTTCACATGTATGATGCTTGCGGGGTCGTTAATGAGCGTGATGCATGAGGCTCATTACTGTAATCTCCGCTGCTGCTGTAAGGTGTCGGGTGGCATTGTCTCCTTATCGTATTATTCACCTAAGAACCATCATGCAATAACACCAGAAAGCAAGATACTGAAGAAAACATACAGTATGTGGAAGTCTTAGGCCACTAGTACTTTGAGCAACAAAAAGTGGTTTTAAGTGGGTTATTTCTATCTTTTGCAGTAGCGTGTCAGTTGGAAATATCAGATCACATTTCCAAACATGATTTTAGTCATTAATTGTAATAATGCAGTGAAATTATTCATCATCCAGTCTGTCTGGAATCACAGGAAGTAACAGAACAAACCGAGACAGACTCAAGATGAAGAAAAAAAACCTACCTGGAATGAATCAGTCCCCAGTACTATACTACATATATATACATATATATTTTTAAAATATATCTTTATATTTAAATATTTTTTTAAATAAATAACAGCCTGTATATTTCAAAAATTGTTAGTAAGGGCTCAAAAAAATAAAGATTTTAGTGATCCTGTTCCGTCAGTAGAGATGCATCTTCTTTCTCTCTCTTTCTCTATAAATATCCCTGTCTTCTCCTCTCAGAAAACCTGATTCCCATTGATTTAGTGGCCTATATACACATTACCAGCCTCTCTATCTCTTTCTCTCTCTTCCACATCCTTCATTCGCTTCAGTGGTCATCCTTCTGTCTATCTCTTATTCTCTTCTGCCTTCACTTATGCTCATTGTGTGTTTGAGTGGGAGAGGGACTAATAATAGATCGGTGCAGATGCTCAGAGAATATACAGTATGTTTAATATAAGCTCAGTCTCTTGAGTCTCTCACCTTCTTGACGTTTAAGGGAATATTAAAATTATAACAAAAATCAATACGGTCGGTCTCCTTACCTTCATGCCACTGGAAACCTGTATGCTGTCACTTCACAGCACACGCGCTTAGTAGCCTACAACATAACGTAATGACAGAGAGCTATTTTTAGCTGAACTGTCGCTTTAAGAGTACGCACTCGTGGGTTGTGTAATATTATTATTTCATTATTCTAGTATCAAAGCCGCTCGCCCTAAAGCCTCAATCTAAACTGAGTCTTTCTTGTATTCTCCCACAAAGCACATCTAGCAACCGTGCAGTGACTCACAGTCGAGGTCACGCATATAGTGACCCGCAGAGCGCGCACGCAGTGAAGGAGATCCGTAGTAAACAATGGTGCGTCAGTCACCGCGGTCGATAGGAAACCTAAAGCCACACACACACACACACACACACACATAGACTGTCTATTGGGTTTGTGTGAGTCCGATTCAATTTCCCATCTGGTTTCACGTGGAAAGCGAATAGGGAAGGTGTTCGACGCATTAACGCAGTTTTTTCAGTCACCGCTAATTATACTAGGAGACAAACAAACTCTAGGGAGTGTTTTTTTATTATTATAATAATTTCTCCTCAGACCTGTCGTTGTTTGGTGTCTCAAGTAAAGCGCGTAATTCATATTTCACTAAAAAAAGTTGCTAAAAGTAGGTCGATTTGTTACCAAATGTTGCTACTCAAAGAGGCAAAATTGTCACTGCATGAAACCTCAGCAAATATATATATATTTCATGCTAATTTTGATTTATTTGTAATATGTACAATATAATACTAAAATATAAACAACTGTATTTTTGAATGATTTACATTTTAACAACTGGTAAACTAGTAACACACTCTCAACAAGTTAGTATGCTGCACTCTTCTGTCGAAATTGGGCACAATCAACTGTTAATATGAATTTTACCTGTATTTTAAATTATGCATTGTGTTCTCAGGTTACAGCATTATATTTATACATTTATGGAAAATTAGGCTACTTTTTATTTATCCTATAGTGTACAAATTGATCAACAAACACACATGCTACTAACAAAGTGTATAATAAATGAAAAATTATTAAATTATTAGCCTATTATTCAGTTTAAAAAGTGCGATTAGCAGCATCCTGTGTACTGCTAGATTTCCTCGTCTTGTGTTGTTTGAATGGAAGATTTGTGCCTTTTTATTGCCTTTATTGTTTTATTGAGTCACTTAATGAAAAAATTGCCAAATGCATTTTAAAAATTGGTAGGTGAAGAAAAAGTTGCTTAATTTGGCAACAAAAGTGCCAAGATGGAAACACTGAGGCAAGTTTTGAATAATCAGCACCGCAGCGACACCCAGCGGCCGCTTCGAGTACTGCACGGACTAAACAACTACTCTACTTTATAAAAATGTCGACTAAAACAAACTTTTAACTGACATAAACACTTGATATTTACATTTTAATATTTGATGGTGATATTAATGGAGTACTGACATATCTCTTGTGAATTGATACGCATTTATCAAGCATAAAACAATTTTAGATTGATGAAGATAGGACTCAAATGTAAGATCATATTGGTAAGACAGCCATTAGTCCTTAAATTGCACAACAATAATAACTTTTCAGCTTTTATACCTCTATAAAAACTGATTGCTTCATTTAGACAGAACCATTACAGACACGAGGTAGCATTATGAACAAATTCATTTTATTGAACAACAATCTGTGACGAGGAATTCAACATGATGATCAGCGTGTCTTCAGTTTCTGCAACAACGATTAAAACAAATGCCATCTTTCAGTCTCACACATGTGGCTGTTTGTACATCAGCACATACATCCAGACTCACGGTGTCTTCCAGAAGGGCCTCACTGTGCATTTTGTGTATTTGTGTATGTAGTTAAAGTGCATTATTGCACTGTTCCTCTCGGTGGAGGAAAGCAAAGGCGTCGTGGAGGAAGTTTTAACTATAGCTCTATACAGCTCGACAGCAGCATGATTCAACCACATGAAGAATATGGCTGAGACTCACCAAAAATGTCATATTTCATCCCTACATTCAATTATAAATAATATCAATACATACATTTCTAGTTAAATGTTGTCTTTTATCATTATTTTCATTACAACAAAGCAAAATAAAACATGAAAAAGTAAATGAAATGATGTCACAATGCAAAACATATTACCTTTTCCTAAAAAGTCTTCATTTTATTTGTAAAAATTAGGTTATTTTTAACATTTGCTTTACATTATTTTCATGACAATAACACAAACTATACTGTAATGTATGCTGTATATGTTACAGTTACCGTCATGAAAATGTTACAAAGTAAGAAATATTAAACCTTCCATAAATAATAATAAAGTAACCTATTTATTTAAAGATTTATTCATTTTTTTCCATGACGATAAAGCAAAAATACTGTATTGCAGTAACTGTCATGAAAATAATGAAATGTTCCTAAAAAGTAAAAGAAAAAAAAAAAAATGTAAAACAAAAATGTATTTTTAAAAAAGTAAAAATAAATGTAGGTTGTTTTAAATTTTTTACTTTACTTTCATGACAATAAAGCATAAAACATATACTGTACTATATACTATATAGTCTATCCACTATATACAGTAAAATATACATTTCATATAATATTCATTCATAGTCATGAAAATAATGTTACAAAGCAACACATTTTAAAGGTTTTAATAAAAAATTAAATTACAATTTTAATACAAATAATAAAGTAATTGTAGGTTATTTGTAGGAACTTTTACATGACAATGATGCAAAAAAATAATATCATGAAAATAACATGAAACAGGAAAAAATAGCAAAGTTCCTGAAATTGTTGTAATTTTCTTAAAACAAAAAAAAATATATATATATATGTATTTTTTATTTAAATTTTTTTTAAGAAAATTATATATATATACATATATATATATATATATTATACATGTATAATATATATATACAATATATGTATAATATATATATATTTATTTATTTATTTATTTTTTTAAGGGGTGAAATATGACCATTTTCATGAGACTCTATTCTAATTATTTCTTAATTATTGCATAAATATGTGCTGGTCCTTCTATATACTCTTCATGACATGAAGAGTGAAATCACGAATATCTAACATCTAATGTACTACTAAATAAGATCGAATACTATCAATCGACATCGATTATACAATTCAAAGATACATTCTCTGGTTTGTCGAATCAAACAGGCGATGCGTTGCTTATAATATGTGCGGTCTAGTATATTGACTCCTGTAGGACACCAGAGGGCTTGTGCGGGATCTGTTTATTTGTGCTTGGATTGTAAAATCATCGAAGCTATTTTTGGTGTTTTTTGCCACCTGCTGTCTAATTCCTTCAAGTACAGCGAAAGGAAGAAGGACAGATGGGGAAAACAAGGGAGAGAGTGAACAACACACTTTAGTGTTGCGTAAACGACGGCAAAAGTAAAGCACAACCCGCTCATATACACCATTGACCCCTCACACACACACACACACCACCGTTCACAAACAATGAGTTCACAGCTATGATTCACAGGTATGATTCAAATACAATTTAGAAACCAAAACCAGTCTAAAAAAGACTGAATCATCACAAAACAACTGAATAAAATCAACACAAAACATTAAAAGTAATCACAGACCTTTGGGAATGTTTAGGAACAGCTGGAGAAACCAATACAAGGCAAAAACAAGGTCATGAAGGTCAGATTCATATTAGGCATCAGATATACTTGCTTTTCAATACCATTTGCATTCAGATATGTGAGGTAACCGGTCAGAAGGGTTATGACCTTGTAGAGTCCGACCTATGACCTTTAAATAATAAATAAGAGCATCTGAACCGTTTAGAATGGCATCAAGCTCACCGTCAGCAAGACTAGAGATGTTAGACAGCACCATAGACCCTCTGAAGCTCTGGGTTAGGATTACTGAAGTGTTATATTCATTACAGTACACCGCTGTTTAAAAGTTTGGGGTCGGGAAGATTTTTATCTGAACAGAAATACAGCAGGAACTGTGATATTATTACAATTATTAAAATAACAGTGTCACATGATCCTTCAGAGATCATTCTGATGCGCTTATTTACTGCTTAAGAAACATTTTGGATTTTTAACAGTTGTGCTTTTTCTTATTTTGTGGAAAATGTGATGCGTGTTTTTCAGGAATATTTGTTTCTGTATTCTTTGATTTTTTTTGATGCAGTATTCTAATTATAAAAAATTCTTACCACGTTATTATCAATGTTAATAACAGCTGTGCTGCTTAAGAGTTTTGGAAAATCGCAGAGAGATTTTTTTATCAGGATTCTTTGATTCAAAATTATTTGAAAGTTCAAAAGAACAGAATTTATTTATTATTATTATTATTATTATTATCAATAAAGATAACAGTTGCGCTGCCTAATATATTTTTTGGAAAATTTAAAGATTTTTTTTTTAAGATTTTTGATTCAAGATTCATTGAAAGTTCAAAAGAACAGTATTTATTAGAAATAATTTTCTTGCAACATTACATTATTATCAATGTTAATAAGAGTTAATAATTCTGAAATATCCAAGATAGATTTTTTAAAGATTCTTTGATTCAAAATTATTCAAAAGTTTAAAAGAATAGAATTTATTTATTATTATTATTATCAATAATGATAACAGTTGTGCCTAATATATTTTTTGGGAAAATGTAAAGATTTTTTTAAAGATTTTTGATTCAAGATTCATTGAAAGTTCTAAAGAACAGTATTTATTAGAAATAATTTTTGTACAACATTATTATCAATGTTAATAACAGTTGTGCTGCTTAAAAAAAAAAAAAAAAATCAAAGATAGATTTTTTCAAGATTCTTTGATTCAAAATTATTTGAAAGTTCAATTTTTTTTTTCTGCAACATTACATTATTCTCAATATTGATAACAGTTAATTCCTTATTTTTTGGTAAATACACAATAGATTTTTTTTCAAGACTATTTGATTCAGTATTCTTTGGAAAGAGCAGCATTTATTTGAAACAGAACTCTATTGTAACATTATAAAGCTCTATACCGTCACTTTTGATCACTTTAATGTATCCTTACTGAATAAAAGTATCCCAGAAATCTCTGTGACCCCAATCTTTTGAACGGCGGACTATATTCAGCTATCAACCAGTGTACTGGGAAAAGAGTCAGAGGTATTTGGTCAGGAATCATTTGGCAGTATGAAACCGAGCCATATTAACGCTCTTGATTGCACACACAGGCAGCACTACTGTGAGCCAAAACATTGTCTTTTTTTTTTTTAACGGCCCCCAACAGGCTGCGGATGGATCCCAACGCCACTGCGAGAAATAAACGCAAACAGCGTCAAGTAAAAGAGAAGTGAACGCGCTGGGGTTTGTTCGCTTGATTTGGAAGTGCACACTAACACGAGTCCAACACTGATTCATTCCAGCTCCGGCTCGCACCACGTAAACTATTCACTCTTCCAGACGCCAAAAACATGAAGAGAAGGAACGGGGAGGTGTGCAAATAAGCCATCGCATTCAAAACCAAAAACACAATCGCTTCATAATATCATCTGCTTATGTACAGTACACAGTAATCAACAATGATCACACAAACAATCAGACACCGATAAAACTATTCATACAAATATATAGTGAGATATACTAGAAGTGTGTTTACATCTACATCATCAGGATTATCAATAAATATGACTTCCATCCAAAGTCTGTGCTTTTCGGCTTCTCGGATAACTTGGAATGACTAATAAAATCTCCCACAATGCATTGCGGAATGATGGAACATTGTGGGAAAACTTCGTAGTTCACAAGATTACAATCGATATGCACATTACAGGTTTTTTTGTACTTTTGGTACTTTTGTTGTTGATTTAGTATATTAGTATTCTTAGATCTCACCCGGCAGATGAAGCTAGCAGCTGCATTATGGGTTGTGAAAGTTTTCATAGTATTTTTTTACAGATCTGTAGCTAGCTAAAGTGGGTTTGCAGTAGGTGGGACACAATATAAAATGCATAAGCTTTGCTCATGAATATTAATTAGGTCACATGACAAATAATTTTAGAATTATTTTTTGTACTAATATAGTTTTTATTAATATTTTGAATTAGCTTTTAGTTTCATCAAATTCATTTCCGTTTTATTTTGATGGGTTTTTTTTTAATGTTTTTTAAATAATCTGAAATATTATTAATAGATTTTTATTCCAGTTAGTCATTTTAGTACGTAAACCTATTTCAGTTAGTTCCCAAAGCAACATTTCTTATTTTTATTTTGTTTATGTTAGTGCTGTCAAACAATTAATTGCATCCAAAATAAAGGTTTTGTGTGTGTTCTGTGTATATTTATTATGTATGTATATATAAAGATACTCATACAGTACATATTTAGAAAATATTTACATGTATTTACACATATATATTTATATATATATACATACAAATATAATATGTTATGTAAACAAAAACTTTTATTTTGGATGTGATTAATTGTAGCACTAATTTATATAATATTAGAGTTTCTATTAATATCTTATTTTTACATTTTTAAATATTTTTCATTTTACTTTTAGCAATTTTTTTTCGAATTTTAGTATATGGTATTGTCACTTTTTAATAATTCCAAACATTTCTAATTTTCATGTAGTTCAATATATATATATATATATATATATTTATTTATTTCAAAAATGCTTTTAATAGTTGTAATTTTAGTAAGCAATAACAGCACTGATAAAAACTGCTTGAGCTTTTAACATTTGTGAAGTTACTGCAGACGTGTCCCGTCCTAAATGAGGGAAACACTTGCTATACCCAAAATGTATTAATTAATCTTCAAACCACCTACAAATATGGTTTAAATGAGGTTTAAGACCATATTAAATGCTAGTTTTGCTGTTCAAGCTGTAAGTGGCTAAACAGATCTGAGTCAGATCTGCCAAAAATAGAAATCACTAACGTAAATTTTCTTTGTGTTCCAGCCATGCATAACGAATCTCTTAATCTATAATGATCATCTCCTAAAGTCTGGGAACTTTCCAGAAGTTTAACGGCCGCCACGCCCCCCCATTTAGAGGCATTTACATTTTGGAGCAGTCAATTTGAGACATGCTTTCGAGTCTGATTCACATCCTCCATTCACTGAGATGTCTCTCTCAGCTTTTCTGAGAAAGTAAATTGAATTAACCTCCAGAGCCAACGTGTCATTTCGAAATATAAGGGCACAAAGATATGCTGCTCTCGCGTCACACTTCGTTCCACTTTTCCTCAAGGTCGTTCTGAGCTCAGAGGGATAGCATTCGGAGTGTATCGTAAGAAAGACGGAAGCGGCTAATATAAAGGTCAAACTAATCAACATGACATGTCCTCTTGTTCCAGGAAATTAACAACTAGCTTCATGTTGGGTTGATATTTCAGTACATAATGAACAAGTGTTAATTTCACGCTTTAAATATCAGTGATCGGACGATGGCTCAGCGATTAAAAGAACATCATTTCGTCTCAGCGTGAGACCGGACGAGACAAAAAAACAAAAAACAGGCAGCTTGGCAAACACAATCTCACTTTACGCTCAGTTTTAAAACCACCACATTCAGATAAAAACACACGGCGCTTTGAACAAAAACGGCACGACAACAAACAATAAAAATCTGTCAGACTGGTCCACATTACGCTTTGATCCTTCGTGGGGTGCAATGCATGATGGGACGGGTGCTTAGTTGTTTCGTTTGGGCAGGTGGCTCAAGATGTATTCGCCCACGCCGAGGAAGTAAACCACCTGGGCGATGCCGAAGAGCGGTGCGATGACGAGTGCTCGGCAGTACGCCCCCTTCAGGAAAGCACCGGGACCTTCGTTGCGTAAAATCTTCCTGTGATCAGATGGAAAATGCATCAAAAACTAACAAAAAAAAGTTCCCAAATAACTGGTATTAGTTAAGGTGCCCCTATTATACCGTTTCCAGTATGGCCACAGTATTCAGTGTGTGATGTAGCTGTATGTGAAAGTACATCATAAATAAAGTTATTGTCTCCCAAAACAAAGGATCGGTTCTATACAGCCTAAATGAGTCGTTACTACGTTGCATACCTGTCAACATTTAGGTAGCACAATATGGGAGACCGCCGCGGGTGGGGCATGTCTTTGGGGAAGGGGGTGGAGTCTTTTTCCCCGGTAACCGGCGGTAAACAAAGTAGCACAGCACCTGACTTTGAAACTTGCAGCACTTATATTTAATCAATTAAACCATAGCCTTTTGAAGAGGAAGCTACATCTCACATGTTTATTTCTTTATTTTATGGAATTTTTCACTGCAACTACCCAAACAGGTACACACACACACAAAATATGCTTGTTCAAAAAAAACAATTAAAACATGAAAATGTAGTTAATATTTGCATCATTAATGGTTTATATTATTCACCCTGCAAACAAGATCAGGCAACCCGGACAAAATATACTGACGTCATTACGGTAAATGTAGCAAACATATAAAATATGCCCAGTGGTCATTTGTATATAGTGAGAATAAAAAACAGACTGGGCCAACTGACCAATCAGAGCAGAGTATAGGATCAGGGGAGGGAGGGGCTTAGTGAGACTGAATCTTGGCTGGAAAATGAGGTGATATAAAGTGTTTTTTCACCTTGCATGCATGTAGACCTTTTGTAGGAGACTCCTAAAATATTAGAATGGCATAATAGGGACGGGACACTTTAAATAAGGTCATCTGATGACCTCACTGGCAAATAAAAACCAAATCACCTGATGCAGTCGGTCACCCCGCTGTAAGTGTCCTCTTGACTTCCTCGTGTCAGTGACTGTAGCCTGGTCTTTATCACTGAAACACACACACACACACACAGACGGTTCAATGGTCAGTTACGAAACCGCACAGATGTTGCTTTTTGCATTGCACAACAGTTTTTGCTCACATATACAATCCGTTCCAAAAGCTGGCGAGCTGCTTCACTGCATACTGCTTGCTTAGAATACTGACAGAGATAAACGTGACTGGTTTGGAACATTCGAAGTAAGCAGCAACTCATTTCATATACAGTACTTGGTTTTTTTTTACAAAGTTTGCAAACATCTAATATTTAATACACAAAAATAATATTTCCTACTCAGCATTGAAATGAAAAATGCAAGATAATATATTTAACATTTAAAAAATGTAATATTTAGTAATAAATAATGAACAAAACAAACATTAAATAATGTATAGTATTTAACATTTAATAATAAAAAAACAAAACTAATATAAAAAAACTTCAGAAGGGAAAAAAAATATAGAAAAATATTCAATATTCAGGATTTGAAAACCAGTAAAGAAAAACATTGAAAACTCTTTAATCTTTAATAATAAAATATACAAATCTAAAATAAAAAATATATTTATTAATTAATAAATATATATATATATATATTTTTTTTTTTTTATTTAGACAAAAGCCATATAAAAACACATGCAATATTTAATATTCAGTATTTTAAAAACTTAAAAAAATATTGAAATATGTAATATTTAATATTACATTATTTATAGTATTTTAAAACTGAAAAGAAATTGAACAAATATGCCATATTTAATATTCAGCAATTCAAATATAGAAAAGAAAACACACTGAAAAATCTTTAATATTCAGCAATAAAAAAAATTATAAAACTAATATAAAATGATCAATATTTAATATTTATAGTTAAAAATCAGAAAAAGTATTTAATATGTAATATTCAGGGTTTAATTACATTATATTTATATTCATTATTGATTTAATTAGATGAGAACTATTTTTAATTATATTTTCAGTACTGACAGAAATGTATTTGTCATCGCTCTTGCCCTTGCTCTTTAGTGCATATTTCTCCACTGAGCTCAGTGCAAAATTAGGCCAAAACAAATTTTGTAGTACAGCATTTGCACCAGAAGTATTTCTAGGATGTTTTAAAATGCTTCCTATGTAGGCGGCTCACCATCTACAGGGTTGACGGCGACGGCGGCTGTGCTGCCCGCAACGCAGCCCGATACAAAGGAGACGTAGAAGGGAGCGGGGCCGTCGACTCCTCTCTTCCCCAGATTGTTCAGATTAGCAAACAGAGGGAAATAAATGATAGAAAACGGGACGTCCCTGAATGAAGGGAAACACAAAGCTGAGATAGTCTGTGATCTGACGACTGATTGTGTGATGTGTGTTTGCGTGTTTGTTCTCTAACCTGAGCAGCGTGGCTCCCAGGCCCTTGTACAGACCCGCGATGCCCTTTTCCTTCAGTAACTGTCTGGTGAGTTGCATAGCTGTGGGGGACACCTCCACGGGGCCCCCGGGGGTCACAGTCTGAGGCATTAGCTTCCTCTGGGCCGCTGCACAAACACACACACATTACAGTATCCTGCATTAACAAGTCAAAATTGTCATTGTCTGTATATATATTGTGTTGAGGTTTGTGTAACCCAGAATGGTTTTTGACTCTTCTAGCTCAGTTATTGTCATATGAGCCTATTGGATAACACTTGAGAAGTCTTACAAACTTTTTTGTAAGAACTTATACGATTCTAACTTGTGACAAAGCTTTGGTAGTTACCAAAAAAGGTTAATTATGTTTAATAACAATGGTTTAAGCTTCTTTTCTTTCTTTTTTTTTTTTTTTTGCTAATAATGTCTTAATATTCAGTATAAGAAATAACACTGAAATCACTGAACATCAATAATATTGAATTTATATCAGTATTTTAGAAAATAACAACAAAAACATTAAAAATAGTAAATAAAAAAATAACATTGACTGTTTTAAATCAAATTCAGTACTGCTGACAATTAGTTTTAATATTCAAAATAACAAAATAAATGAAGAATAAATCTATATTTATTTAAAAACTGGAAAAAAAATTAAAGTAAAAATAACTAATATGTAATATTTTACAAATTAAATAAATATACTGAAATAATATACTAAATAAATTGTTTGTATTTAAAGAAAATCTGTACTCTTCCATATTAACAATTTAAAAATAGAAGAAAAATATTGATAAAATAAAATTCAATATTTAATATATTTAAAAGTAAAAAAACTCAATTATAAACAAAAATAAATTTAAAGGAAAGAAAAATAAAATGGAAAAACATTTATCATACAGTATTTATGAAAAAATGTAAATAAAAATAATATGTAATATTTACTTTACAGTAATACAGTACTTAAAAAAAACAAATAATTATATATATATAATTTTTTTGTATCTTTTTAAAAAAATATAGAAAAACCTAATGTAGAAAAATATTTAAATATTTAAATTTAAATACTGAATAATATATTAATTTATTTTTGCTGACAGAAAAAAAACTTTAACAAAAGAAGTATTAAAGTATTAATTTAGCAGAGCACAAATTAATAGTGTGTTCTGCTCAATATGTAAAAAAAAAGTTAAATCTAACTCCGATGTTTAGAAATATGACCACAAGGTGGCAGCACTTTGTCTCTTTTCTCGTTCCTGTGTCTTTATTTCTCACTTCACCTCCATCTCTTCATTCCTTCCTCTTTTTTTTTTTGTTCAGATTCTTACCGATTCTTCCAGCATCTTGCAGCTGAATCTTCAGCATCTCCATTGGTGTTGTAATGATGACCTGCAACACAACACAAACCAGGTTAGAGGAAACCCCAGAACCAATGAGGAGAGCGGGCAAATTTAAAGGGCCACACATGTATTTAAACACACCACGAGGAGCTAGTCACAGTTTAACACCTAAAGCTGGTTACCTGTAGTAAAGACGATCTTTTAATAATTCTACACTGATGTTAACGTCTCTCCTTTAGCTTGCCATAAATGAGCCTCGTCTAAAAGCCTGTACTTTTATTCTATTACCATCTCAACCGGGAACAACCACAAACAACAGCATATAATTAGGATATCGTCCTACATGCCAAGGTTCAGACACATATCCACAACCCACTTTACTGCCATAATGTGACATATTATAGAAGGAAGCTGATCAGGGTTCATATTTCAGTATGAAGTGTAGATAAGCATAAATATTGAGTAGCAACACCAGCACTAGCGACACGGGGGACATGTTTATGGAGACCCAATTACACGTTTAATCAAATCTGAAGGGGTTTGTGGGTGGACAGGAGGTCCTCGGCACTGGCTGATGGGATTACTGGAGTGAGATATCGCTGGTTGGAAACAGCATGTCAATCTTCATCCAGGAGTCTGCTGTAATCCCATCATTTAATCCCACATGCTGACAGGAAGCCGATCACCTCTGAGATGTCACATGACTGGATCACTACGATGCGTTTAAATCTATTAGTTAAAGCAGTCAAGAAAGCTATCAATAGTGGAGCAATATCAATAGTGGAGCACAACACGACACTTGTCTGAAATAAAATTGTTTTATTTATAAATATAATTTGCTATTTATGTTATGATTAATATATATTTACAAAAGTTCATAGTTGAGTGCTACATAATGTTACCTCAACTAAATGTTGAAGTTTTTTTGATCTTAAAATATATTGTGTCTCGCGTTTAGTTACATGTAGCACTGGTGTTCCTCAAGGATCGGTTCTAGCTCCATTTTTATTTACCTTTTATACATCAGATTTCCAGTATAACTCCAAAATCTGTCATCTCTAGAAGTTCTCTGATGACTCAGCAGTGGTTGGGTGTACGGATAATCATGATGACAATGAATAAAGGGAGCTTTTAAAGAGTTTTGTGAATATAAGCGAGTCAGAAATTAAGATTGTTACAGTATATAAGTACCTGGGTGTATATCTGAACAACAAGCTCATTTGGTTTTACAGTACGATACAGGTTTATAAGAAGGGTTGTTAAGTGAGTTATTTTAGCTCAATATTAATTTAGCCTCTGCATTCAAAGGAATAATACAGAAAGTCATTTTTACTAACACATATTAGATTATATAATCAATGTCATTATATATCTGTGTGTGTGTAATGCGATCTGGGAAAACCCATCAGAAGTCACGCGAAATATAGGTTGGATGTCAATTTATTCATAAAAATGAGGTTTTCTCTGAATTATTATTCTGTAACATCATGTAGTGAAATAAAGTTAAAGTATAAATGTATTACTTGAAAATTATAAAACAAAAAATATCAATTATCAGGCACTAAAATTACTAAAACCAAAATAAAAATAAAAAGCTAAAGCTGTTTCAAAATATGAATACATAAAATAATTAATGATTTTATGCATATTTTGGATATTGGCTTTTCATGTATGATTTTTTTTACGCAACAGTCTAAAATATCTGTGCAATATGTGAATGGAAAGCGTCTCAATGATCTGAGGAGCCTGTGGCTGTTTCGGAGGATAATTTCGACATAGAAGGGGTACTTTGGTCTCACATTGTGGAAAAATACACACATTAAGGAACCAAACGTCATGAAAAGCAGAGCTGGTTGTGAATGAGCAGCTGCTTCAGGTGACGTGCTCAACAAAGGCTGTTAGCGGCAGATGAGCTGACGCGTGTCTGATGGGAATGTGTAATGGGAGCGGGTTTGTACCCTTAATGCATCTGTGTTTTGTCTCGTAGGCCATTACAAACACACTGATCTGACTGCTGCTGAATCGTCTGTGTGCAGACTTGACGAAAATAATAGTGGAACATCTATTAATGGAGGCTGTGTGTTTGTTTGCACACCCACCTGACACGTTCCCGCCCCGCAGCCGGCCAGCATCTCTCGCAGTAGAGTGAGTTTCTGCCTGAGGAAACGAGAGATGAAGCCGCTCTCATCAGCGCACACACACACACCGAGGGTCGTTAATAATTCACACTCTGACTGGGCGGTCAATAATTCACCGGTGCCGTGTTTGGTCACCATGGAGAAGTGACGAAGTAGGGCATTGTGGGTACTGTCTGTGTGCTTTCACCCTTATTTAATATTAATGCGGGTCAGGTAATGTAACACTGGGTGCTGAATTGATTGAGATGTTTGACAGTGTCGGTATGTCAGGGGCTGTATCAGCTGAACCGTGGTGTTGATTAAATACCATAATGATACCATAGAGAAGAAAGAAATACTGAGCTGTGTGTGTGTTTGTGAATGTGTGTATCAAATAAATAAATAAATAAATATAAATATATATAGTACTATAGTATACTTATATACACAATTCATTATATACATGTATATACTCACACAATTCAATATAATTGATAAAATAACAAAAATATAAAAATTAGTAACAAATATAACAACATAACAACATTATCTTTTATTAATTTATCAATGTTTACTATAATTTATAATTATTTCATTCAATTAAAATATAAAAATATCATATTTATATATCATATATCATATTTTAACTATAATATATAATATGTAATTTTTTTGTATATGATATGAAAAGTATATGATCATATTAAGTTTTGATTTGATTGCACACACATATATATA
>JAUMHR010000090.1:2713866-2737659 GCA_032361145.1 Enteromius fasciolatus
AGGCTAAACTTAATTTCGTTTCAAATAACAAAAGAAACAACTACAAATCAATAAAAACTATATAGACACATTTTTTTTTTTAATTATAACAACAAAATGTTAAAACTTTAACGAAAATCTAAATTATATTAAAGTAATTTATTACTTTAAGTAATTTAAGTATCTCAGTTAAACTATTATCCATCTATATTTAGTATCTATGTCAAAGATTACACTTCTCATGTGCAGTGGCACAACATCCACCTGTTGTTATTTGTCAGTGTGCGATCACTAACTGCTCTCTTTCTGGTCCTGTGACAGGAGAGGCAGCTGCCGGCATCATTGACGTGGCTAAAGATGCCCGAAAGCGTTTCCTGGGCCCTATGCATCCCTCCTTCAACCTGGTGAAGATGATGCGGGTCGTGATGTATCGCGTGCTGCCGCCTGACGGCCACATCCGGGCCAACGGCCGCCTGGGCATCTCTCTGACCCGTGTGACGGACGGAGAAAACGTGTTGGTGACACACTTCAGCAGCAACGAGGAGCTCGTGCAAGTACGCACTTACACTCATATTCATTATAAGCTATAAATGCATCATAAAACATGCAATCGGTTTAGTGAGAATCAACTCACATGACCTTCTAATACTCAGATGTTAAGAATCCCGGATTCATGATGTTTGCAGTACATGCACAAGATTTAAATCACATGGTTTAATGTCCAAATCCCTTGTGTGCTTATTGTGTGTGTGTGTCCAGGCGTGTGTATGCAGTGCTTACATTCCCGTGTACTGTGGCCTGATACCTCCAACCCTTCAGGGAGTGGTCAGTATCCCGTCATGATATAATTACTCATAATTAATTTACAACCGCAATATGATTGTCCCTTCTGTGCTCGCTTTCATTTTTGCAAGCAAACTAGAATGTGCAAGTCATGTGCCTGTTACAAGTCTCACAAAATGTTATGCTGCTGGTCTAATAATCAAAAATGGGTTACACTTTATTTCACTGCATGCATGTACAGTACTTACTGTATGGTTAGGGTTTGGATTGGGGTTACTTGAATACAATTAATTGTTATTATAATATTATGTACATGTAACGTGTAACAATTATGCATTATTAAAAAAAATATAGCACACATTAAAATTAAATTAGCATTTAATGTTAGACAATTCTTGAAGCACCAGCAAAGGATTTATTCAGAGGATGATGGAAGTGCTGAGTAAAAGCGCTCACTAAGATGTTTTTAAAGAGAAATTAACATTGTAATTCAGCAAGGATGTGTTGAATTTATTAAAAGTTACAGTAAAGACATGATTTCCAGAAAAATATTAATATTATATTAAATATTAAGCAGTGCAACTGTTTTGAATTTTTTGTATATATATATATATATATATATATATACACACACACCTACATAATGCTTCAGTGTGTAAAAAAAAAAAAATAAAAATATATATATATAGTTTATTACCTATTGTTAGGTGTTTGAATGGTAACACTTTGCAGTAAGGCTCATTAGATAACATGAACTAAAACGAACAATACTTCTGCGTTTATTTTTTTTAGTTAATGTTAATTTCCACATATAATATAATAATTAGCATTATTAAAATCAGACGTTATGCTTGTTAACATTAGTTGACGCACTAACAGTGAATGACTGTATTTTCATTAACTAACATTAACAAAGATTAATAGATACTGCAATAATTTAGTTTCATTCATGTTATTTAATACATTACCTAACATTAACTAATGAACCGTATTGTAAAGTGTTATGGTATATGTACAGAACTCTGAAACGTTGCAAAAATGCTTTGAAAGCTTGCGCAAACATCACTTCTGTTTATAAAATGTTGTGTTGTTGCGAAATGCAGGCCTTCCTTATTCATTGATGCTTTTCTAGAGAAAGATGTTGTTTTGATTTGGATTCAGATGTTGTGCCAGGATAAATAGTGTGTTTTTGATGAGTAGAGAGTGATTGTTTACCTTCTCTCTCATCTCTCCAGTAGTCGTTCAGTGACGGCTGCCAGTTTTCTAAACTTTGCTCTAGTTCTTGGGGTTTTCCTTGAATTTTGTATTATTTGTGTATTTTTAAGCAGTGCTTTCTCTTTTTTCTTAGTGTTTAGTTTTCCCACTTTCTATTAATTTATAAGTAATAATAGTGAAGAAAAAAATGCTTAAGGAAAGTTATGTCTGTTATTTTAGCATTGTTACAGTTTAAATATTTTTTTTTCCTTTACAGTGATTAGAGTTTACAGGAAAAGATTGGTTAATTATGACAAAAATAAAGTCACAACATTATATTTAATAAAATACTTTAAAGCTTAAATAAGGTATAATATATTATTTCACAGTGCAGTAATGAAATTTTGAGGGAAATCTAGTTAATTATATAAAAAAAACATAATTTTAATTAAAAATTTAATTTATATATAGGCTCTCTCTCTATATATATATACACACACATATATATATCATTAAAGAAAATAAATAAATAATGTATATATTTGGTCTTGCATTGCAGTAATAAGAATTTGAGGGAAATGTACATGTAGGTAATTATTAGGAAAATATTTACATTCTTTTAATTAATATATTTTTTCAATGTAAAAACTATACTTTGTTCTTGCATTGCAGTAATGTGGAATTTAGTTAATTATCAAGCTAATTATTATTTTAATTCTAATAATATAAAATTATAATTTAAATAAATTTAAAAGGCAGAAATATATATTATTAGAATATAATTCTAATATAATCTCTCACATTGCAAAATATGGATAATTATCAGGAACATTACTTTATTCTTGCATCACTGTAATGGAAATTTGAGGGAATAATGGGGTTAATTAACATCACAATGAAAAAAACTTTCTTTTCTGTTCTTTTGAGATTTACTCGTTTTCTTTCCACTCATTTTTCTGTTTGTTGATGGCTGTTATTGTGTTGTGCAGCCAGTGATTTGCATCTGAAGTGAAAGAGAAGAGTCAGAAGTGCTGTTAGTCATTGAGAGGTAAAAGGTAAAGATGATGTCAGACTAGTGAGATCTTTGAGCTGGTGTTCATAAGTCAGTATTTGCTCATTTGGCATGCTGCTCACCTTCCCAGTGTCCTGTCCCAGCCAGTGACTCAGTGTGTGTGTGTGTGTGTGACTGGGATTACTGTATCGCTGCATATGTGCGTTGGCTCTGTGAGCTCCAAAAAGAATCCCAAATAAGTGTGTGTGTGTGTGTGTGTGTTGTGGCAGATCTCACAAGACACAGGCAAGACTGACAGATGCTGTTCTTTCTATTCTTCTGCCTGTTAAACTGCAGTAAAACATCACATGCCACCTCAATCTATATTAATGTTTAATGTTCTGTCTCATGAGCAAAGAGTGAGAAATTAAGACTTAGTAAATCAGTAATATTGTAACAAACATAAACATTACATTAAACATTTAATTTATTTAAATAGCTATATATATATATATATATATATACTACCATTCAATAGTTTTAGAACAGTAAGATATTTAATGGTTTTAAAGATGTTTCTTCTGCTCATCAAGGCTGCGTTTATTAGATTCAAAATCCAGAAAAAACTGTAATACTGTGAAATATTATTTCAATTTAAAATAACTGTTTTCTGTGTGAATATATTTTAAAATGTAATCATTGTAATCTTCAGTGTCACATGATCCTTTCAGAAATCATAATATGCTGATGTTTTATTATCAGTGTTGGAAACAGTTGAGCTGCTTAATAGTTTGTTTTAGGATTCTTTAATCATTAAAATATTAAAAAGAGAAGCATTTATTTAAAATGGATAATAATGTTCAGAACTACTGTTACAGTAGTTAATGTCAACAGTACAGTAAACCATGTATTTAACAGAATGAATGAACAATAATAATCAGGTAGTATTAAGAGAAATACTCAAATTGAATAAAATTGTTTGTTATTATTATAAGTTATGGTAGAGTTATAGTAGATTGTTTAGCTTAGCTGCACTAAATTAAATATTACATTACAATTTTAATTGAATAAGTAGCAATGTATTTAACAAAATAAATAAACAATTAATGCTTAACATGAAAAAAAAAACAGTACTGTATGAATTTATTTGAAAACAGATGATTACACTTAATTTTCAAAAAACACATTTTTATGATGGTATCAGGTTTTTATTGCGTTAGTTAGCTAGTATCTAAATAACCCAACCCCAGTTTAATTGAGATCAGCTGGAAGGCACAATAACTCAAACAACACAGAGGAAAACAGCAACATTAAATCATTCCTTCAGAAGGACAAAGTTGAGACTGTCCCTTTCTCGTCTCTCAGCGGTACGTGGACGGTGGCATCAGTGATAATTTGCCTCAGTATGAGCTGAAGAACACCATCACGGTGTCTCCGTTCTCAGGAGAAAGCGACATCTGCCCACGAGACATCAGCTCCACCAACATTCATGAGCTGCGCTTCACCAACACCTCCATTCAGTTCACCCTGGCCAACCTTTACAGAGTCTCCAGAGCGCTGTTCCCTCCTGACCCGCAGGTGACACACACACACACACACACCTCAGATAACACTGCTCCCTTATCAAACAACCAAATTAATACACATGACTGCTCTTCTTCTCCTCAGGTGATGAAGAACATGTGCAAGCAGGGATACAGTGATGCTTTACACTTCCTCAAGAAGAACGGTGAGCCATTCGTAAATGTTTGAGCGATCAGATTTGTGCTGACGATGACATATTTCACTCAAGTGAAATGCTTCATTTACTCCTGGATATGGGCAGGTATTGCAGTCATTACAGGATGTTTGTGGAATGGTGTTTATTATCCATCTGCTGGTCCACAGCTGTGCTGCTGAAAATGAGTTTTTATCACCGCTGTACTGATGCTGCAGAGTTTACTGGTGTTAGAGAGACCTCTAGTGACCAATACTGATATTAAAGAATTTATATATATAGATAGATACAGTATATAGATGGATGGATGAATTGATATATTTTTAGATATTTTTAAATTAAATATAAATATATAAAATATAATCTAGTATAAAAATAAATATTAAATATATAACTAAATATATTGTATTTATATGTATACATACACGTGTGTTAGATGTGTTCAGTTAAATATTAATATAATTGTATATATTTAAAAATTTTATAATTGTATATATTTTTTTTCAAAATAAATACAATATAAATATACTAATATACAAAATTATATAAAATATATTAACTATTAAATTTAATATATTATGCTAATGTGATATGTGCATTTAAGCATATATTAAAATATATTTTTTATTGATTTAATTTATACATTTATTGTTTTCAAATTCTGTGTATTTAATCATTTAGAAGTTTAACTTTGTATATGCAGTTAATTATGTATTAATAAATTAATTTATACAATTTTATATAATTATTATAATACATTAATATATATTTATATAAGATATATTATATAAATATATATTATATAAATAATTATATATATATATATATATATGAAGTAAAATATATAATTTATATTGTGTGTATTTAATCATTTATCATTAATTTATAATTGTATGTAAATATTATTTTTAAGTATCATTTTACACACACACACACACACACAGATTTGATGTATGTATCCCTATTATTTTTTTCTAAATAACATCACGCAAATGTTTGACAAAAAGCATGACTTGTAGAACGTTCCTCCACTTTCACAACTCTTAAGCTGTATAAGTGACATACAGTGAGGTGCCATTAAAAGTCGTCCTTACAAATTGTGCGTAGATCCTGGAAGTCATTTTAGTGTGGACCACTGCTTTAATAGTCACCTTGGATCTCTTCGTCACTGTGTGTTACAGGTCTGTTACAGCATCGAGGTCCACACCGTATGCTGGCCGTAGCTGCTGGAGAGGCTGAGTCTGACGGTGAGGATGATGAAGAGTCGGAGAACAGAGATGACAGAGAAACACAGGATCACTCCAGCATCGAGGAGCACATCTTTGAACACTTACCTCCAAGAGTACATAAAGGTATTGCAGGACTATGTTAACCAATCTGACATTCACTGAAGCACTATTGTAGTGTGTTAGGCCCTCAAGCTCGAGCTCAAAACCTTTGACTTGTATTTAAAGGCCAAAGCTCATCTTCATACCAAGTGTATGCAGGGCCCTAGAAGTTCACTCTGTGGTGTTGTTCTCTCTTTAGCGCTGGTGGAGGCCTGTAGGGAGAGGCGGAGTCTGCTGCAGTCGCTAGGCAACACGCTGCCTGTTAGATTGGCATCTACCATCCTGTTACCATACACACTTCCTCTGGAGTCAGCTCTGTCACTGAGCGTCAGGTACACCTTCACCACAACTCTGGATATGACAATGTTATATACACAATGGTATAACATATAAACATAACATGTTTTTCTTAAATATATGCATGAATGTGTTTGTATTTATATATAAATAAAAGATATACAGTAGACATACACACACACATATATATATATATTATGTAAACAAAAACTGCTTATAATTAAAATTACACCAATTAATTTACATTCTACATTAGATGAGTGTTGCACCTGCTCTGGTCATTTCCAGAGTTGTGATACACACACATAAATATATTTATTTATTTATTTATTTATTATATTATCTATTAATTTTAATTGTCATTACACTTTGAAATCTATTTTCTTGAACTCTCTCTGTCTCAGACTGCTGGAGTGGTTGCCAGACATTCAGGAGGATGTGGGCTGGATGAAGGAGCAGACAGTGAAGCTGCTGCAGAGTGTTTTGTCACACGCAGGGAGGAGTGTGTCAGAGCAGGTGTCTGCACGGTGAGAGAGGACACACACACACACACCGAGAGCACAGTTTGACTAGTAGCTCAGTCTCCAAGTAATTTCTTATCATGCTATAATCGTGCAGTGTAAAATATTTTTAAGTCTAGTGACTTTTTAAAATGTTTATTGGCTTTTTTTTATAGTTTTGTCTCAGACAAATGTATTTTAAGAATGTTAATATTTTATCATTCTTCAAGGATATTTAAATTACAATTCTATTACTTGTTCCAAATTACAATTGACTACTGTACAATATATATATATATAAAACCAAAATAAATATAAATTACAGAAGCTAATGTCTAATCAATTAAAATGTTAACAATAATTTTATAAGTAAATGGATCATAAGGAAATTAAATTAGAGTTGAGTAAACATAAAAATTAATTCAGTAATAAATACCAACAATAATAATAAAATAATTATAATTAATAATTATTTTTACTTTCATAGGTTACCTTTGTGTACCTTATGTTTTCACATATTATAACATTATGCAAAATGAAATAAACATAATTTTGTATATTTAAATTATTAATATTTTAACTTTGTAATTACAATTATTTACACACACACACACACACACACACACACACACATATATATATATATATATAAAACCTCTGAAATTGTATATGTATTATTTAATTATAATAAATATAAAAGAATTATTTAAATAAATCAATAAATTAAAAATATATATTATTTATCATAAGGAAGTATAATATTTTAAAATGAATCTTTTGCTAAAAGAATTTATCCAATCAATTAAAAATAGCATTCAGGAATTATAAAGGAGCCTAAAATGCTCAACCCATCTTATTTTAATGCATATTTTTCTTTCTCTCTCAGCTTTTCATATCAGCTGGAATTGAAACACTCCCAGTCTGTTCCTGCCAGCTTCAGTGCGGCTCGTCTGCTGCCCGGCTGGGTCTACGGGGGCAGCTCCACAGTCCTGGACGCCATGCTGCGATTGGACCAGTACCAGCGCCAACTCCTGCCAGGCCTTTTCTGTGTCAATCTGGACCTCCGAGGGTCTTTCAGCACCAGTTCAGCTCACCCCAGTGCCTCCAGCTCTCTGAGCCACCAAGAGGGTCTCACCATGCGTCCCATCGGAGCCCCGGACACCAGCCTGCTACCTTAACCACAGGCCTGACAGACCATCATATCCCACAATGCACTGTGATGATTCACAGGAACTATGAGCTGAACAGTGTCTGATGGTCAGCAGAAAGAAAACAAATGCTTTGCAAATCTTTGTGAGAGGTTTGATTCTGTCTCGCAGTTGAAAAAGTTTTAGAGAATAAGAAAATGTCAAAGAAATGCAAAAAGAAAAC
This sequence comes from Enteromius fasciolatus, assembly GCA_032361145.1. Taxonomy (NCBI): domain Eukaryota; kingdom Metazoa; phylum Chordata; class Actinopteri; order Cypriniformes; family Cyprinidae; genus Enteromius; species Enteromius fasciolatus. The sequence continues at coordinate 2,722,027 of JAUMHR010000090.1, forward strand.
ACAGCCAGAGAATGTATTAAAAAATGTGCTGCACTTCATCACATGTTCTTGGATCAAGACAATTTAAGTATTCTTGGCATATTGTCCATTACCACAGTAAAAAATTATATATATATATATATTTACTAAATTTATCCATAAAATGTCATTTAGTGTAACAAATATTTACAACAAAAATCAAATCTATGACCCATTTGTCAGTAACAATAATATGCTTCCTTATTCTTCTAGGTTTGATATGTTCATATATAATAATATATAAGTCAGAATAAGTATGTTGTTTAAATTTTAACATAAATATTGTTACCCTGAATGACAATGTAACATCAACAATGTTATTCTTCAAAAACTTATATAAACCTTAAAAATAGACAGTGTACTCAAATTTAATGTGCTTTCCGTGGACATAAAATGTATGGATTCAAAAATACAAGCTTCACATTTCTTGCTTGCTTCTATTTTAAGTGCATTACTTTATTTACTAAAGAACAGGACAAAAAGTGAACTAAATCTGTACTGAACCAAGAACATTCCTTAAAGATGGAACCAAGAAACTGAATTTCTCTCAGAATGTCCTTGATGTGTCTTGCTTCATTAGTATTTGTGTTCTGAAGGCACCTCAGCATAGTTTCAAACCTGAAAAACAAAGTGACCGGAGGCTGTTTCTGAAGGTTTAGGCATGTTGATTGAGTGAAAGCAAACCATGTGACCATATGCCCTGGCAATGCAATGTCAATGCTGCTACTGTACTGTACTGTCATGTGTTTGCTACTTTTTGCACTTGTTGTAAATTCACCTTCTTGTTTGAAACGGTTGCCAGACACAGATTAAGGTTAGTGCTGGACTAAACTAATCTGTTAATCTATCGTAAATGCTTCAAAATCTGGGATTTGGCTTTCAGTGTGAGCCAGACAATACAAGACACCTCCTAATCTGCATTTCTGCTCAGTTTACTGTATTCTAATGTGACTGTTTAACAGACACAATAAAGTTTTTACTTTGAATTCAATTGCATTTATGATTTATTGAATATATATTCTCTCTCTTTGTATAAGCAAATAATAATCTTATTATAAATCTTTTCATATGCTAGGTTGTTTTGAACCTTAAAAGTTTCAACAAGGCAAAAGTAACGTTGAGAGGTTCTCTTTTGTGCCTCCTTTTTTGGCCTTTATTTTTAGGCACACTTTCTTTTATAGTTTCCATTACTGTTCCAAACTGTAAGTGTCTGGGGAACCTTTGCAAACATCTCTTGACTTTTACAGCGCTGCTTTAATTGGAAAGTGACCCGTTATCCACTACTACGCCACAGCTCCGATTGACCGTCAAGTTCAAGTGCGTGGGAGTTATTACGTCATCGCGGCCCCGCGTTTCTATTGGCTGATGGAGTTGTGCCCGAGTCCACCGCTCCGCGCGCTTTCTCCTCGCGCCCGGCAGAGGGCGCGTCTCCTCATTTCTCTCCGCTCTGATTCCTTTTGGTGAATCGGTTCATTCGAACGATTCGTTTCAGTGAACACTCAGTTCTCCAGTTTTTTTTGTTTTTTGTGATTTGTAAAATTTTCGATTATTGATATATTTTACCCTGGACCACGAAACCAGTAATAAGGGTCAATTTGTTTCAAATTGAGATTTATAGATCATCTGAAAGTTGAATAAATAAGCTTTCCATATGGTTTGCTCCACACAACTATTTGAAGATCTAATCTAAGTGTGCAAAAAATCTAAATCACCTTCAAAGTTGTCCAAATTAAGTTCTAGCAATGCATACTAAACAAAATTAATATATATATGGTAGGATATTGACAAAATATCTTAATGGAACATTATCTTTACTTTATCCTAATGATGTTTCTCATAAAATCGATCATTTTGACCCATACAATGTATTGTTGTCTATTGCTAGGCTACAAATTAGCTATTTATTGTAGTACAGCTTGGACTGAACTGAAAACAGTACGAAAGACACAACAACAACAAAACCTATTCAGTTAATGACCAATAAGAAACTGATAATAATACAGAGTATTTGTGAACCTGGACTATAAACCAGTCATAAGCAAAAAGGGCCAGCAAAACATTGTATGGGTCAAAATGATCAATTTTAAATCATTGTTATAAAGACCATGCTCCGTGAAGATATTAGTATATTTCCTACCATAAATATAAAAAACCTATTTTGGATTAATACTAAGAACTTAATTTGGACGATTTTAAATGCGATTTTCTCAGTAGTTTTAATTGTATTATTATTATTTATTTTTGCACCCTCAGATTACAGACTGTCAAATATTTGTAGGATATCAGTGAAATTGTGTCTCATTCTAATAGAGACTATACATTATTTGTTCAACATTCATATGTGTAAATCTCAGTTTGTTTGTTTTTTAAAAGGAACTTTTAGGATACATTTATGCTTTGTCGAACCCCGTCAGCGATTGATTCACAAACCCGAATCAGTTCTAGTGAATCATTCCAAAGAATCGGTTCAAACGAACGAATCGTACGTGAATCGAACATCACTTGTCTGATGCAGTGAAACTCCCCGGGAGAGACCGAGGGAGGAAGATGGCGGCCACTGACCGTTCCCGGTCCGAAGCGGCGAAGCAGCGGCGGCAGGATCAGCTGCAGCGGTGGCAGGGCTCGGAGACGGACCGGACCGGGGCAGAGGCGAGGAGCCAGTCCTCCGTTCCCGGAAACCGACGGGCCAGAGTGCGCTTCGCCCAGGGCGCAGTGTTCATGGCCGCCTGCTCCGCCGGAGACCGGGAGGAGGTGGCGGAGCTCCTGCGACAGGGAGCAGATATCAACCACGCCAATATAGACGGGCTGACGGCGCTGCATCAGGTACCCGGAGCATGTTTACTTCCTCACACTAAAGTTTGACTCGGTTTGGAAACTTCTGCCAAAGTTCACAAACTTTTCTCGGCGCCGTTCTCAACTTGACAAGCAAGGATGTCTAGATGATAAACAGGAGAAAACTCCTAAACATCTAGCTCACACCTTCCAGAAATGTTATCTTCGTGTTAATCTTTTCATACGTTTATGAAAAAGAGGATATATGGCTTTATAAACAAAATATGACTTTTAAGAATGCCAATGATCAAATATGCATAATGCATGGGTGTGTACACAGTTTAATTGTTGTTTTTAACCATAATTACAGTCAAATTATAAGTAATAAAATATGTGATATTATTAAAAACTTAAATGTGTAGGTTCTTTTAGGGGTTTGTGCCTTCCTGCATGTTTGTTATGCCACACTGACTTCAATTTGGGGGAAATAATATAAAAAAAACATTTAATAACTATTTCTGCCAGCAATTTTTTGTTTTCATATAAATATGTTTTTCGAATAATTTACGCCACACTGACAATTGTAAATTTTTACCGCACACTTTTGAGTTTCTCACAATTAATTTAAAGTATATTCTCCCAATTCTTAGATGAAAAGTCTGATTTGTGAGATATAAACACGCAATTAAACACAAGTCAAAATTTTGTGATAAAAAGTCATAATTAAAAAAAATAATCAAAAAATGTTGTAATAGATATGGAAACAACAACAACAAAAAAATTAAATTTGGTAGATTTGAACTCTAAATTCTGAGAAAAGAAGCAGAATTGTGAGATAAATTTGGAATTAAATGTTCCCTGAAATTCTACGTTTTTCCCCCTCTCAGAAGTTTGTGTTTAAGTTGTAGTTATCCAATTTTTATTGATCTACTCCCTGTCAGAAAGTAGGCTTTCCCAATTGTACATTTTTTATGTAAAGCTGCAAGCAAAACAAAATTCACAAATTAAAACATATTAATAAAAGCTCTTAATTGTAATATATCCCGACACAGGAAATGAGCATCTCTGATCTCTACACTATATCAAACATGCTAAAAAGCATTATTTTCTGTGACTAGTTCATGATAACAGACATATAAAGCTGTGATTTAAACCTAAAGTTATAACTCGGTTGCAAACTTTTAAATCCCAAAGTCTCTGTTTAATGATATTATAAAGTGTGTGTGCTATTATAATATCACCAACTGTACTTCCAGGACATATTTAGTCTAGTGGTCTTGTTTAGGGCTAAGGCCGGTAGTTGGGTTTTCTTGCTGGTGTGGTTTTGGTTCTGGACTGGACTGGTTGCGTTCCTCTGGACTCTCTGTAGTTGGTTGCAAGATGTTTCAGGGTTGCTGTTGTTGTTTTAACGCCGTCCAGGGAGTGACTTGGGCCCGTCCCGAGTCTGTCATGTTTAATGTGGCGACTCCACCGTACCAGCATCCAGGCTAAACTGGCATAGCAAGACTTTCCTCATGTCTTCTGAGCTGTATCAGAGAATGGCTGGAATTCACACCAGCCCTTTTCATTCGCTGTTTGTTTTTGTTCTTTTTTTCTTTCTTCCTCTCAGCTGTGTGTGTGTTTTTTTTTTTTTCTAAATGACATGCTTAGGAGAGGTTATTTTCGGCTTTTGTTGTCTCAACCTTTTGTTTTTTTCGACAGTAAAGTTTTCTTCAGAAGCCAGTTAAACGCTCTGAATGACAAAAAGCCTATTCTTTGGTTGAAAAAGTTTGATAGTATGTTTGACGTAATTGTTAAGTGTCTGCTTGAATCTGTTTTCACAAACATCCGCTGAAGAGAGCCACTCAGAAAACTGCAGAAGGTTGTGCTCAGATGTTTGAGATGTAGAGCACTTTTTTGATTCAGGCAGGTGGTCATGTGGTCAGATGTGAGAGCAGCTATTGGCTGGTGCTCTGCTGATGTCTGCAGGAAGGTTCACCGGTATTCTGAACTTCTGTGGAAGTCTCACCTGAGCTCTTCAAAGTAAATAAATATCTGACGCAGAACCAGGAACAAATCATATTTCTATAGAAGCCTGTTTCTGCCACAGGATATAAAACTAAAAAAGGAATAGATTTTTTTTTTCACAATGACAATGGAAATTATAGGATTTGTTTCTGACATGTTTTTCTTGCAATTCTGAGGTTACTTCGTGCAGTTTTTTTTTTTGAAATGTGAGATCTAAACTTAAAGTAAGTCCAAGTTGAAAGGTTAATTAAAGCTTATATATTTCACCGCAAAATAGAATAGAGTTGTTTTTCAAATGGCTTATATATATATATATGCATGCGTGGGTCAAACACAAAAATGGGTTTAAGCATAAAATAAGTGTAATACTGCTTTAAATTGGATTTCATCTTCGAAAAATGTAAACGTTTTCTGTTTAATTTGAACGCACTCACTAAAATATCATTCAATGTAACAGTTTTTTCAGGCACATTAAAAGACTAGTCACTTATAAATAACATATACTTGTAATTTTACAATTTTTTATTTGCCACTGTCCAAGGTTTGGAATATTTGTCAGTAAGGTTTTTTACTCTTTTAAAACATAATAAAATTTAGTATGCTTCCTTATTCTTTTATATATTTTAATATATACAAGTCAGAATAAGCATGTTGTTTGAAGTTTAGACATAAATATTTAGTTACATTTTTTTTTTTTTAGTGCTGCCAAATGATTAATCGCATCCAAAAGAAAATATTTTGTTTACGTAATATATGTGTGTTTATTTCTTATTCATATATATATATATATATATATATACTCACATACAGTATATATTTTGGAATATTACATGCATATACATTTATTATTTTATTATATTATATAAAAATTGAATATATAAACATAAAATATTTTTCTTAAATATATACATGCATTTGTACTTGTTTAGGTTTTGTGTGTTTAGGTTGTATTTATGAGATGCAATAACACACTAGTCACTGTCTGAGTGTGTTTCTGTCAGCGCATCTTAGTGTGTATTGTGTTGCCATGACATGAATTTGAAGACATTCATGAGAGCATAAAATAAAATAAAACCACAGCTTCTTGATTGCTTACTGAGAACACACAGTCTCTGTGTGTGTGTGTCTGTTTGGCTCTGGACAGAATCAGTGTCACATCCTGTCAAAGACACTGTTTTGGCCTTTACACACACACACACACACACACACACACACGTCCCCTCCGTCACAGATAGAGTTACAGCGATGGTTTACCTTCTAATGGTCCTAAAGTAAACAGTGGTTCATTACACAGATGGACGGCAGGACGGAGGATTGTGAGCAGAGCTTCTCTTAAAGGTTCCTCAGAAGAAACACCAGCTTGAGTCAGTCCTCGGCATTTATACATCTTATTTATGTATTTTGTATATCTCAGCAAAAATTTATAATAATTTATAGATATTGTAGCTATAAAGAATACTTTAATTTAATTACCATATTATTACCATATTTAATTTATACCATTATACCATTATTAATACATTTATCATATCATTATATTATACCATATTAAAATATTATGGAAAGTTTGGACACTGCTTATCCTGGCTCATATTAATTTTCATGTTTATTAAATGGACAGTTCTTGTTTTAAATACTATCTGATTAGTACATCTTTCTTTTATGTAGTTAAATTATTATTTAATATTACTTACAATAAAATTTTTGTCATATTTATAATCCTGTTAGTATGGATGCAAAAACATCAGTTTTGATTGACAAGTAAATTTTATTTTCATGCTGTGGCTTCTGACCAAAAAGAGAGAGAGAGAGAGAGCAATTATATTATTAAATTAAAAATAAAGTGTTATACAATTATTTAAAAAATCTTTTTTCCAGTTAACTTTTTATTTCAAGTAATGAAAATGGTTTTAGTTGACTCTAATTACCCAAGTACATTAATATTCATGTTTATATTCCATATTTATTTGAATAATCGTTGCATGTGTGATGGCGCTCTGTCGCTGCTCATCCTGATCTCTGTGCTGTTGTCTCGTTGTTGCTTGGTAACAAGAATTAAATATAGTCAGTGCTCTTTAAGTTTTTCCATGCCTTCCATCCAAAGGCTTTCTCTCTGCCGTTCTCCAATGAGCGCATGGAAAACATTCTTCATGCAGTACAAGCGGCTGTTGTCATAGGCAAAGGCCAGTCGCTCTCTGAGTCACACACACACACACACACACTCTCATTCAGTGACACAGTCGAGAACTTCACACCTTCTCCATACAGAAGGTTCCCAGTGTTCCTCAGAAACCCACACAAACACACACAATGAGGAAGGGGTCAGGAACAGAGCAGTCATCTGTTCTCCGGCGCACTCGTATGCAGTGTACGTGGAGATTTCTATAGGCACTCCTCTGGGAGCCGCACGCTTTGGCTGTTAAACCTTTTCCACCCCGTCATGCCTAAAAACACAGGTTTTATCAGCGCTAGAATCACTGTAACGTGGCCTGTCTGCTGTTTGCAGTAGCATAATGTCTGAGGATTCTTAGAGATTTAAAGTAGCTAAACAATGTACTCTACGCTGCACTACAATGTACTAACAGTGTTTTAGTTGTAGATATCATATGTAGATATGATAGCTATATAGGTCTGTTTGGGTCTTATATATGTACTTGCTTTACTTACTCAGGTAAGGTTAACCATTCGATTATTTACTTTATTTGGTTATTAAGTTACTTAATTTACTTCATAGTCACTTGCTTTACTCAGTTTGTTTACTTAGTTACTTTCTTTACTTACCGTAGTTGCTTTATTTACTACCTAGAGTCAGTTTACCATTAATTTACTTAATTATCTAACTTAGTCACTTACTTTACACACTGTACTTTGTGACTTTGCTTATTAACTCAATTTAGCATTCAGTTACTTAATTTACTAAGTTGTTTTATTTATTAACTTGCGTCAAGTTGACCATGTAGTTACTCACTTTACTCCTTTACTTTACTTACTAACTAATTTAATTTACTTAATCAGTCACTTTCTTTACTTACTTTTCATAACATTAGGCCAGTTAACTTGTGGTTACTTAATTCACTTGCCTGGCCACTTACGTTATCTTTATTTTCTTTCCTTACTTAATTATTTGACTTACTAACTCGGGTCTGGTTAACCATTCGATTACTCACTTTACTTGGCTACTAGGTCATTTACCTACTTACTTTACTAACTCAGGTCAGTTACTTAATTTACTTATGTAGTCACTTGCTTTGCTCAGTTAGTTTACTTAGTTGCTTTACGAACTAACTATTACTTAATTTTCTAACTTAGTCACTTACTTTACTTACCTTTCTTACTTACTTATTTTACTAACTCAGGTCAATTTACAGTTCAGATACTTAACTAACTTACTTCACTTACCTTACTTAGTTACAGTACTTTACTTACTAACTCAGGTCAATTTACAGTTCAGATACTTTACTTACTTAGTTAGTTATTTTACTTACCTTACTTACTAACTCGGGTTAATTTACAGTTCAGATACTTTACTTAAGTTAGTTACTTTACTTACCTTACTTACTAACTCAGGTCATTTTACAGTTCAGATACTTAACTAACTTAGTTACTTCACTTACCTTAATTAGTTAACAGTACTTACTAACTCGGGTCAATTTACAGTTCAGATACTTAACTCACTTAGTTACTTTACTTACCTTACTTAGTTGCTTTATTTACTAACTTAAGTTAGGTTGACCAATCAATTACTCACTGTATTTAGCAACTTTACTTACTAACTGTTTATTTGTTAAAGTCACTTACTTTACTTAGTTACTTTACTTACTAACTCTGCATTTAAGAATAAAACCTGACTCGTTTTTTTTTTTTTTTTTTACCTTTACTTGAACTTGACATGGATTTTGACATTTTGGACACAATTGTTTTCCTGAGGGCAGACAAATCCACATGTAATATGAAAGTTACATAAGTAACAACATAAGAGTAAAATAAAATATATGAATAAATGTCTCATACTCAATTGGTGTAGTACTAGGACTCAACAATGTGAACTAATCAATCAGCTGTACTTGAATAAATCAGTGAATCTTTTTTATTATTTCATTTAAATTCAATAAAAACAGACAGGGTCAATCTAAGTGTGTACACTCATTAGTTCATTAGCTTTATTTGATGTTAAAAAGTGCTGTTGTCTGCTGACATATTGGAAAAGCTGCAGTATTTTAAAAACCATGAGCTACTGTTGATGTTAGTAATGGCAGATACTCCTCAACACTGATTACAGCCTGCACATGTCCAGTACATGTACACTAACACATCCATCATGTAAACGCTTCACTGACTAATTATTGTTTTGCCTGCAGCCAGTGGCAGCTATGTCTGACTGAAACTCTAGGGACATGAAAACACAGATTTCCCATGATGCAACGTGACACTGGCACCAGCAGTGTTGTAAAGATAATGTCAGTGGAGTTATTCAGACAGAGCGATCAGCTGATCAGAGTCATATGTTCATTGATTTACATGCTGTGTGTGTAATTGAAGGGCAAAGGTTAAGCACATTGTCTTATGCTTGAAGAATTCATGTACAGACTGAATGATGAATGATTTATTAGTAGGGATGCAATAAAGTTATTGCACTAAAACAATACAAAAATTGTTTGATACTTAAAATAAATAACTGAAATTAAATAGAATATATAAAATATATTGGTGTACTAAAATAACAAACTAAAGTACAAATTATAATTATACAAATATACAAATGTAAAAAAAAAACCAGAAAATGGACAATATAACAATAATACAAAATATACATAAAAATGCTACTAATATGGACTATATATATATATATATTATTTGATATTAGCATTAATGTAATCACTTTTTTTGAATTTATTATTTATTGTTATTTAACTTTTTACAATTATTTTTAATACTATGTTTCTGAGGTGTGTGTGTGTTTGAGCCAGTGTTGTTTTTCCATCATTGATATTTTTGCTCATATTTTAGATTGTTTTATTCTAATTTTACTAGTTTTGTTAGTATATTTTATATATATATATGGTTTACTTCAGCTTGAAGTATGAAATATGAAATATTGCATTGGCAACTAGCTGAAGGTAAAAAAATATATATATATATATATATATATAATTAATTTATTTATTTAAATTAGTGTTTGCTTAATTTCAAGTATTGAGAATTTTTTGTATGGTATTAGTTTTAGTTAAAGACAATATCCCTGGTCTGAACAATAAACATTTGTATCATATTGATTATCAGCCATAGCATAAAATGTTTACATTTTTACATTTTCAGAAGAGAGTTGTGGTCAGAATGACTATATTTGAAAGAGATCTTTGTTATTATGTATGTTTGTGTTGACATTCTGCCGCTCTCTCCTCAGGCCTGTATTGATGAAAACGCAGAGATGGTTCAGTTTCTGGTGGAGAGCGGCAGTGACGTGAACCGAGGAGACAACGAAGGCTGGACGCCCCTCCACGCCGCGGCTTCCTGTGGCTTCCTCCAGATTGCAAAGTCAGTAACACCCTTCCGCAGAACAGCTAAATCTAATGAAAAAGTGTAAGTTGAGTCATGTAATGTTTTTGTCTCTCTACCTGTTGCAGGTACTTGATCGAACACGGTGCTCGTGTGGGAGCGGTCAACAGTGAGGGAGAACTTCCTGTCGATGTGGCTACTGAAGACGCCATGGGGAGACTGCTTAAAGCAGAGATTAAAAAACAGGGTGAGAGATTCAAACCCTGAGAAGGAGGCACATGATGCAGTGAAAGAGGGAATGTTAACTAAATCTAAAACTATTAAAAGGTTTTCAATAAAATAAATGAATTATTCATTATTTAAAAAATATAAAAATGTAATAAAAACTTAAACTTGAATGAACCTAAAAAGCTAAAAAAGATGTCATGGCATATACCTATAATAAATATCTTAAGTTGAAGTTCTAAAGTTCTAAAATTACAGAAACTGTACTAAACTATAAAACTATTCCTATTTGAAGAAATACAGGTTCAGGTTATCTGTCTTAAACATGCCATCTGTCTGCTTCTGACCTGCTGTGTGTTTGATCCTATTAAAACCTTAGTCGATGTACAAGAGCTCACAGAAGCTCACTGTAATGTGTGTGTGTGTGTGTTTATAGGATGTTTGGTTTTAACAGTAACAGCATGTGAATTTCCCACATCAAGAGCTTAATTAAAAACACTGGAGCTGCGCAGGGATTTTATAAACTTCCTCCTGCTGCTCATTAGATGTGATCGGTGATGTGAATGTGGGTGTGTCTTTATGTCCTGAAAGGAAAAACAGACCCAGAAGTGACAATTTGCTAATAATTTACTCATTCTTAAACCGTTCGGTGTGTCGATGAGTTTGTTTCTTCATCAGATTTGTATAAATGTGGCATTGCATCACTTGCTCAGCAATGGAAGTGAATGGGTGCCGTCAGAATGAGCGTCCAGTTTATAACAAGCACGCAGCTTTTCACTTCACAAGACATTAATCGATGCACTGGAGTGGTGAGGATTACTTGTGATGTTTTTATCAGCTGTTTGGACTCTCGTTCTGACGGCACCCATTCACATCCATTGGTGAGCAAGTGATGCAATGCTACATTTCTCCAAATCTGATGAAGAAACAAACTCATCTAAATCTTGTGCTGGCCTGAGAATGAGTGCTTTCTCAGCGATTTTAAGGTGGATTAACCCTTTAAATGACCTGCAATGTTATATCTACGAACAGCTTAGGACAGCGTTATAATGGCTGTTTTTGAATGCACTTGCAGGTATAGATGTGGATCAGGCCAGGAGAGAGGAGGAGAGAGTGATGCTCCAAGATGCCATGGCTGTGTTGGCAGGAAGTGGTTCTCTCGTCCCTCATCCAAACACTCAGGCCACGGCGCTGCATGTCGCTGCTGCTAAAGGATACATCGAGGTGCTAAAGTGAGTCGCTACAGTCGAGTCTTTCAGAGTCTTTATTTTAAGGTGTCATTGTAAGACTTACTTTAGAATAACAGTTAATTATGTAGGATTACAGCCCTAATCCAAACCCCAATCCTAGACCTAGCTATATAGTAAGTACATGTAGTCTATTAATATTACTCAATACACAAAAGCAGCTTAGAAATAAAACCTAACCCTGTGTTTTCTCTAGCTCACCTTTCCAAGCATTGAAATCCTTGTGTTTCTCGTCTGGTCAGGGTGCTGGTGAAGTGTGGGATAGACGTGGACAGTCGGGACAGTGATGGCTGGACGGCTTTTCACGCGGCGGCTCACTGGGGACAGGAAGAGGCCTGCGTTCTTCTGGCTGAGAACATGTGTGAGATGAACGCCATCAGTAATGTGGTACGGGAGTCTGCTAGCATCCTAAAGGGGTTTATTTTACAACAACGACTGAGTGGACATTTACGGTGCCTGTACTGTATGTGAAAAAAATACTGTAGTGATTTCAAGTAAATTTAAAAAGTGTGTGTATTATAGTATTTACAACACTTTATTAATGAATGCTACAACACACTGTAGTATTAACATTATGAATGGATAAACACTGTAAACAGTAGTAAACTGTAGTGTATTGTAGCAGGGTACAAGGGGGTCTAAAGGCCCACCTCAAGAAAAAATGTATTATTCCCTGTGTCTGAAATTTATAATTGCAGAAAAAAATTGTATTGAACATTAATAGAGCAAAATGTTTTTTCCAAGTTAATGCTTGTTCAAAATGAGCACTTAAGCAAAGTTTGTATTCTTTTATGCTTATTTTGAGAAGAAATATTTTTTTTTACTCAATAAAATGCACACAGCACAAAATATTGCAATGTAACAAAGAGTGAAAAATTTAAGGGGGTCTGAATACTTTCCGTACCAACTGTATGTTAATTAAAAAAAGTATTTTAAAACACAGAAACAAAATCATTTTAATATAAAGATTTTAAAAGTATTCAATAATTATTGAAAATATTTACAGCAGTAACATAAAATGATATCTTGTTATTATTTATGATTTGATTGATATCATTAAATATTATAATATTTATTATTATAATATTTTATAATAATTTATTCTAAACATGGTGTTTATTATCTCTAATATAGACAAACAAATGGAAAAGTCAGCCATCTATTAATTATTGTGCATCTTTAGCCCCAACAGATTTATATTACTGTAATTGTTATATTACCACAGCAACTATAGAATTACCACAACAAATCAAAAGAAGTACTTTACTACAGTATGGTTCAAAACACTATAGTATTTACTATAAAAGACTATGTATTTTCAAAAGGAGTAAATAAAGGACTATAATAAACATAAAGGGCCGGTTTCCCAGTTAGGAATTAGATTAAGCCAGGGCTAGACCTTTGCTAATTTAGGACATTTAATAATTTTTAGAAACATGTCTTACAAAAATGCATTGTCTGTGAGCATTTTAAGACCAAACAATCACAATAATGTATTTTAAGATATCTCAGTGCAAGCTTTTTCCAGTTTCGACAGCTCTTAACATTTATTTTAATCTAGGACTAGTCTTAAACCCTGTTCGGGAAACTGCCCCAAAGTCTTGTAAGTAACCAGTTACAATCAAGTATGCTTGTGTGTATGTGTATCATAGGGCCAAACTCCACTCGACGTGGCCGATGAGAACATCGTTGATAACTTGGAAGAACTGCAGAAGAAGCAGAACGCTGTAAGTTTGGCTTGTGTTTATATGTCTGCTGTCTTATCACCTCTTTGGTTTATGTTCAGAGAATGCTTTCACTCGGGGCCTGTTTCATAAAAGAAGTTTACCAAACAAACCAGGCTTATTCCGTTAGTCTGTCTTATTCTGAATCAAATCCACTGATAACAAGCCAGAATAACTGACATAAACCCAGGCCCTTGATGTCTTTGCTGCATAAATGACTTTATCAAACTCACCTCTGTTTGTACTCGACAGAACTGTGTTCAGTAAGTGGATATTTGAAGGAAGTGTGTGCAGTTAAGGTTGAATGCATCAGTGGTGTTTTTAATAGGAATTTAACAGTGGATGGCATGTTGTACCTTGTTTGTTATGTCAGATTAGCAGCAGATATCAGATGATTATGACTCTCATGTCCTACTTTATTGCAAGTTGCTAGTTTGACAGGTGAATGAGTACTTTAAACTGAATCCAATAAAGTCACAACTGAGATCAAAATCTGAAATCTAAGTCCATAACATCTCACTCAATTTCCCAAACATCCTATTCTCAGGTCAAAATGAAGCTCTACACTCAAAACCATTAACTTTTGCTGAAAAACCAAACTTTGCCCTCAGACATCAAACACAAGTCCTCAAAAACCCACACACTACAACATAGTTTTACACACTGGTACAACTAATTCAAAAAGATATTTCCAAAACAGTTATGTTGCTTATGGTTCTCCCCCTCAAAAACCTTTTCACATGATGAACACAAAAGATGCAACCAATGTATGTACAGGGGCACATTTTTATTCATGTACTATAACAGTACAATACACACCAAAAACATTATTCCACCTCAGCATCCTGTCTTTGGTCTGGGTCAGGTTAGAGAATCTCATCCACATCACGGCTATATTGGCCCTAGCCAGGCAGCGGGGGTAAAATCCTCTTGCATGCCTGATCCACCCCTGGCATGCATCTACTGATATGTCTAGGCAAACTTCTTCCATGGCCTGAAGGAGGTGAACACGGACATAAGGTTCTCTGTCGTACACTTTCCACCGCCATGCCGAAAATAACTCCTCTATGGGGTTTTGAAAGAGAGAGTATGCAGGCGGAAAGATGTTAGAAAACCTTGGGTTATTGGTAAACCAATCATGAACCAGAGCAGCGTGATGGAAGCTGACGTTATCCCAAACAACAACGTAGTGAGGCTGCTCTTCCCTCCGCGTTGACCAGGGACATTTACAATAGCCCGATGGCCAATTATGTTCCTCCCCCTTCTCCTCCTTTTGGTCAGGTTAAAACCTGCCTCATCCACAACGATTATTTCATGGGGAACAGCCCAAAGATTCTCCTCAAAACACACACCACAATTCAAGAGTGCTCAAAGGGCAGCATAAACTGCCATGCTGTGATGGTACACAATAGTTTATACAATATCCAAACTCATTCCTGAACACATTCCACTCGTTGGTTTTTCACTCTGTCAGAGTTTCGTTCAATGCGGTATACCTGTTTCATCTGGAATTGATTCTTTCGGAGGATGCAGTCAATTGTGGAGAGGCTGATGGCATTTATCTCTCGAAAAAGATGATCCTCAATCACTCTCCTTACGGCGGATTACATTATTGGCAATTACCACGTTTACAAGTTCCTTGCTCCTCCGACATAAGCCTTAACCTGCCTCCACCAGGTGGTCGTCTCTGTGTCCTATAAAAATATATCGGTGTCTGTCACATCCTTTTTACAGGAAAAATGGAAACAAAACTCGAAAGTTACTGTACAAAGCAGTCTTACTGCAAGTACACCTACCTGTTTTCCTCCCTGAGGGTTCTGATGGAGGCAACAGTGAAACGACTCAAATTTGGCTGTACTCGTTGCCCAGCCTCCCTCATAGTCATACCATGGACAAGGACATGGTCAACTAAAGTGGCTCAAATTTCATCCGAGACTGTTTGTCTCCTTGCCCTTGCTCTTCCCCTTCCTTGTTGCTGTTGTCCTCCACCTCCTCCTCCTCCACCATGTTCTCTTTCCCCACCACATCCTCTTCCTCCACCACGTCCTCCTCCTTCCTCCACCCCCTCCTCCTCCTCCTTCACCTCCTTCACCACATCCTCTTCCTCCACCTCCTCCTCCTCCACCATGTTCTCTTTCCCCACC
>JAUMHR010000090.1:2749243-2762705 GCA_032361145.1 Enteromius fasciolatus
TTTGTAAATGATTAGTTCATCATTAACTAATCACTTATAAATGCCTTACAACTGAACGTTATTATAAAGTGTTACCCAATTTTATTAATAATTCATCATTTACAGTCCTTGCTCAATTGCCAAATTAAGGTCAAACAAAAGTACTATAAGATCAAATTGGTGAATTATTAATATTTATTTAATATATTAATTACTATGAATAATTTGTAGTGCTTGTCAAATAAAACTAAAATGTCAAAATAAATATGTAATATAATATAATATTGACAGCTCCTGGTCGCTGTATTCTTACATTATTTGGAAAACAGCTGCTTGAACATTTTTCAGAACATCATCTTTTGTATTTCTTGTTTCAGGATGGCATGAGGGCGTGTAGATGATGTCAGTATTTATATTTCAGTGTGAACGGTCTTTTTACATGACTCCTCTGACAGCTGTGAAGACCTGAAGTGTGTCTGTCTCGCAGGTTTTAGGGGATCTGAGAGCCGACAACCAGAGGCTGAAGGACGAGAACGGAGCGCTCATCAGAGTCATCAGCAAACTCTCCAAATAGAGCGAGAGACCGAGAGAGAGGAGGAGAAACCATACCACCCCGAGCCAAAGAAGGGAAAAGAGGAGGAGAGGAACAGTGTTTGCCCATGGCTCACAGTTAGCCGTGATCTTTTACCTTCCTGTGCGTGCGGCGTGTTTGAACTTCATCCAACTTCATCGACAGAGCTTCAGAGATTTTTTTTATTTCTCTCTCTCACACACACACACACACACACTCGTATAGGGACGCATGCACCATGCACATTCCCATAAGCGTGAGCACACACACTCCACACACATTCCACGAGTCTCAGGCAGCTGAAGTCTGCAGTATTTTTGCATCTTTGCACAAACACACACACACACACACACAAAATCGAGAGGTTCTACCCTAAACTCCACTAAAGGTGGTCTGAGCATGTCACTCCAATCCATCGACTCCAGAAAGCAGCGCGACAATCATTCGCTGAAAACACGCCAGTTACGCTATGCATCTTTTTTTTAAGCGACACTTGCGGCGAGCCATGAGGAAATGTCTATTTTTGTGCTTTTTACCCTTGTTTGAATCATCATGCTCTCTGTGTCTTCTGAAGCGAGGGCGACGGCTTTTGTTTATTGTGTAAATGTACAAATATTATTCATTTGAACTCATAACACTATAAACTGTAACTTGATATTGGCTTAATTTTCTCCACGTGTTGTTTTTCTAATATATTGAATGAATGTTGGCACTTAATAAAATATGTGTGTTTGTAGACTAGTGCCTGTTTGTTTTATTTATCTCTGCTGTAGTTTATTGTTGTGTAAGATGGCAGTTTGTGTTTTATTTGAAAATTAAATGATCAGTGGCCAATTAAACAATTTTTTTTAAATTATTGCTTTATTTTTTAAATATTATAAGAAAAAAAACTCAAATAATATAGTAAAAACATCAAATATAATACTAATAACTAAAATATAAAACGAAAATAATAACTTTAATAATAATCATATAATTAAATAGTGCTGTCAAATGATTAATCGCATCCAAAATGAAAGTTTCTGTTCACGTATGTGTGCACTGTGTATATAAATTATGCATATATAAATACACGCATACAGTATTTTGACAATATATCTATATATATTTACATTATATGATTATAAATATTTTAATAAATAAAAACACTTTTTTTAAATATACATGCATGTGTGTATTTATACATAAATATTAACAAACATTAAACCAAATTTTTTGTTTTATGTAAACAAAAACTTTTATTTTGGATATGATTAATCGCAATTAATCAGCATTATAATATACCTCCCCTGATCAGTGGAAACGTAAAAAAACAAAAATATGAATAATAATTTGTTTGAGATCAGCTCAGCGTGTTTTTTATATGTGCATATGCATATTAAATATACACGGTACACACTATGTAAACAAAAACATTTATTTTGAATGCGATTAATCGCGTTTGACAGCAGTACTTTTTATATCAATACAGTACAATAGTATCCTATTTAAATCAATGTAATGAAACTAACAGCAATGTTTTCATGTCATTTGGATTCAGTAACAGCACCCAGCGCTTCTGAAAGTTGAATTTCTAGATTTGATTCAGTATCTTTGGGTATCATGTTCAAACTCTAGCAGTGTGAAGTCATCAGGACAGCCAGCCTGTCTCTTTCTCATTCACTAGTTCTCCCTAATGCTGTGTGCATGTCTACCAGATGTCCCTCGTCATCTGATAGCAGGGGAAAAAAACAAGAACAGCTGGAATAATGGATGCAACATTCCCACAGAGAGCAGGACAGGAAGTTACAGTAAAACTGGACAGTGTGAGAGCAAACGGCAAAATGATTAATTCTCGCCCGACACCTTGTTTAGAAGCTCCAGGGAACAATAAGAGAGAAACCTGAGGGCTGCAGAAAGTTAAAAACACACTGGATTCTGACACGTGCTACACAGATCGGACCTTTGCCCCTCGTTACCTTTGGCTCAAAACAAAACACATGACCCTTGAGAATGAATGCCATCCTCTCATCTGTTTGTCTCATCTTCATATACACTGACAACAAGGACAGCTCCTAATAAGGTACGCCGAGGCAGTCCTGCTGTAAATATCCCTGCGGCCCGAGAGGGAGAGAGAGAGGAAGGGAGGGTGGAGAGGAAAAGTCTGGGGGAAAACGGAGCGGATGGATTGCGGCCTTATAAGGGTAAAGCTGCTCTTTTCCCAGGCTCCGGACCCCAAACTCAGGCGCGCTGCCAACGAGAAACAGAACAGCGTTTGCTGCCTCCTAGAGCCAGAACAGAGCCATGACCGCCGTGCTACCTGATCATACTGGAGAGAGTTGCTAAAGGAAGGTCGATTTGTTGTTAAAACTCGCTAAATGACATGTGACTTGCTTTTTATGCAGAAAACTAACATTCATATTGTAAAGGACTACATATTAGGCTTTATAATTTTCCGATTTTATAATTGAATATGTAATACCTCTTGTTCTTGTGACTTTTAAAAGATGACGCTGTGACGTAATTGCGCAATCACGACGCAAAATCTCTATATACTCTATAAAAATTTGGGGGTCAGTAAGATATTGATAAGATGCTTCTTCTGCTCATCAAGGCTGCATTTATTAGATTAAAAATCCAGAAAAAACTGTAATACTGTGAAATATTATTTCAATTTAAAATAAGTGTTTTCTGTGTGAATATATTTTAAAATGTAATTTATTCCTGTGATACAATCATCATTACTCCAGTCTTCAGTGTCACATGATCCTTTCATTAATCATTCAACTATGATATCTGACCCACTTAGAAACAAATCCCTTTTTTATATTATAACGTAGAATTCTTTAGAGACATTTGTTCACTAGACAGTATAAATCTCGTTTAATTCTATCAGGCTGCATACCTGCATAGAAAGGACTAATTCTAATGAAATAGTTAATGCAAATTCTAATCCAGTGATCGTTTATTTATTCCTACTGAGAAAAGTAATCCTTATTTCGTGTCATCGCTGTCTATGCGCTGTTTCAATAGCAAACCTGCCAACATTGAAACTTTTTAATTCAAAATAGGTGAATTCTTTAGACCAAACCTACCAGACCAATCAGAGACGGTGTTTCGGCTGTTCGCCCCGCCCACTCCAGTCACTTGACTGTAGACCCGCCTCTTTTGCGTCCGAGTCTGTGAAAGAAAGAAACTCAACAGAAACACGTAACAGATGTTCGACACATCAGTAAGTACTAGAGTTTTATCATTAAACTTGCTTTAGGACATATGTAACATCATTAATTTGAATATTAGTCACAGTAAGTAAACTTTCAGTTGCATGTTTGCATGCAGCATTGGTAGCTTAGATTTTGTTTACGACTGTCACGGGTTTAAATGACACATGACAAGATACAGTACTTTAGTAATATATTGTAAGCACTGTAAACGCTTATAAATATAGTATACTTTAGTCTTTACTACAGTAAACTGTAGTGTATTGTAGTATAATATATAGTTGTTGAAAACGTAGTATAGTATTGGGTAAAGTCATTTGTTTATATATAATATTTTTTTATCTTGAAATAGTCGTGAGGTTCTACAGGGGGCTGTCTGGCATAAAATGTACTGTTTAATGATTGTCTTGTCACATAACTATGAATAGGTTTCTTGCATCTAGGTCACACATCCCATCTTTCCCCATGTTTTTCTTTCAACTCAAGGCTGGCTTGCCCAAAAATGACCTCTGACCCTGTCGACCCGTACATCTTTACCTCGGACTCTCTACCGTCTGACCCTCGCTTCATGCCGCCGCTGACCAACGGCCTGCTGGGATGGAGAGTGTTCGATCCAATTATGCACATGGGTGGGGTTTATAACGGTGAAGGCGGGACTTGTCACCGCGGCAACATTCCTTGTCCTCTGGCGGTTCGAATGAAGACAGCAGACGTGGGGCGACACACGTACAAGTTAGACATGCACACAGGTTAAAAGGAATACATAAAAATGAATGTGAAATATAATACTGTATTTGATATTACAGTACAGGACTCTCTTTCTGTGTACCAGGTGTTTTCTCTCATACCGTGGTCACTCCTGGTTTTGAGGCCGCTCAGGTTTTGTATGCTCACCGGCAGCAGACACACCTCCTGGTCATGGAGGTTCTCCTCAAACGCTCGGAAACCTGCACTGAAACAACCATTCAGCTAGAAAGTTCTTTCAAACCCCAAAGTGACGATATTGTTTTCCAGAATGCACCGGACTACAAGGGTGGGAGGTACTTGAGTGTTAATAATACTGTATAAAATAAAGAAATAAAGTCATAGCAATATAAGATTAATTCACAATATTTTGAGAATGAGGTCAGGATTGCAAGAATACAGTTGTAGCAATATACGATTAAAGTCGTAGTATTATTAATGAATATTAAATAATAAATATTATTCTCAAAATACAATGGCTTCAGCCAGATGCAATTTTGTTCCCTACATAGTAAACATATAACAAACATACCTTGCATAATTCATAAAATTATTTATTATTCTTTATTAATAAATGTCTATAAAAAGCTTAATGTAACAATAAAAGCATTTAAATGTTTTCAAATGACAAAAAATTAAATAAACAAAAAATATATATTTTATTATCTATAAAATATGAAGTATAAGTACTAAAAAATTATCTTTATTTTTTCTTTCTTTCTATGAATATCTTTTATTAATTAAACAAAACAATAAGCATTTTAATAATTCAAAATATTCTATTTTATTTTCTACAAAATATTAAGTAAAAGTAAGTAACATTAATATGAACTTAATATTTCTATATATTAATAATAATAAATGTAAAGTAAAAGGAAAAGGTGTTTTAGTAGTGTATGTTGATAAACTCTTATATTAATGACATGTGGCAGATGGAGTGGGATAAATAGACAATATGAAACAAATCCCCAGATTTAAACATGGATGTTTATTAAAAGGTGAAGAACCACCATCATGCTTTACTTGCCAAACTAACGTGACTGTGAAACATGTTTTATTCAGAGGTGTGTCTAAAAGTGAATAAATAAATAGTACTGTATGTTTGCTTGTTTCCTAAAAGTGACCTTTTTTTCCTCTTCAGGCATATTTTTGGACAGACCGTCTCCTCAGAGGTTCCTGGAGGAATCCGTCCATTTGTGCACCTGATCTGGACGCCCATCACATCCACTCTGACCCTCGAACCCGACCAGAGCCAGTCCCGCTGGGTTTTCCTGGTTGCCGTTGCCGGTAGCGATGAGAGCGTCCGGTCGTGTTATGATACTGGTTTGAGGCTCATTGATGCTGGCGAACTACGACCCCTGCACCTGAGAAGCTGGGCGGAGTTTTGGAAGGGGAGCAGCATAGAAGTGGAGGGAGCAGAGGGCCTGAACCGAGCTCTGATTGGCTGCATGTTTTATCTCCTCAGCTCTTTCTCGTCTTCAGGAGAGGAGGCAAACGCACCGTTCGGGTTTGGAGGCGTCAGTCCTGGGGGTTTGTCAAATGGGAATAAAGATGAGGATTACCATGGCCATGTGTTCTGGGATCAGGTGAGTTTAACACTGTTCATCTGCCCCAGCACTGGAGAATCATACTTTATGAAGTTATTTATTATTTGTCTTATTTAACTAAATATAATTATTTTGTCATTTTGTTCAGTTATCTTGTTATATTATTGTAATACTAAGTTCTATTTCATATTTTACGTAGACTTCCAGTCAGTTTAAAAAAAACCCTGTTAGGTCTGTGTTTTGTCTCTCCCCGCAGGACACATGGATGTACCCTAGTGTGGCCCTCTTCTATCCCAGACTGGCCCGGGCCGTGCTGGAGTACCGTGTAGGAACGAGAGAAGGTGCCCGAGCAAACGCCCAGCAGATGGGCTACCAGGTACAGTGAGGAATTATCTGCCTCTTTATATACTCCTATATTATTTACAGTTATTCTACCTGTTTACTCAGGGACTGAAGTTTGCGTGGGAGAGTGCGGTGACAGGCCGTGACGTTTGTCCAGAGGACATTTACGCAGAGCAGGAGCTGCACATCAATGGAGACGTGGTGCTGGCTTTCCAGCAGTACTTTTACCTCACGCAGGTACAGACGATACACACATGCAGACTGGACACATGTGTCAGAACATGATCGGTGTCTGGTCCATCACACAGGACCTGGAGATGTTCAGAGAAGGACGGGGCAGTGAAGTGGTGTGGGGCGTCGCTGACTACTGGACTTCACGGGTAACATGGAACTCTACTGAGCAGCAGTACCACATCAAAGGTTTTTTGAACTAACTATTACTATTTTGGTAATTGAAATAAAGCAATGCTAAAATAAAATAAAAAAAATAGAAATGAAGGAAAATGTAATTACAAATGCTGCTTTGGTAACTCATTTATGCTTTATATATTTTTTATGATTTTGGCAAGTAACTGAAATAAGTACTTAATAAAATACTCAAAATATTCTAATTAAATAGAAACAAAATAAATAAATAAAATACTGATATAAATATAAAAATATAAATAAAAACTGAAATAAAAATAATTGAAATGTAAATAGTAATATTTAAAAAGAACTAAAACTAATAAAAGTGACAAAACCACATAACAATATCACTCAAAATGAAATGTAATTACTTCACATAATTACTAAATACTTAAAAAGTGAAAGATTAAAAAGTAGTGATGTCAAACGATAAACTATTAATCTGAAATAAAAGTTTTTGTCTTTACAATATATGTGTAATGTGTATATGTATTATGTGTTGTGTATATAAATATACACACATAAGCAGAGTATATATGACCAATATTTACATGTATTTACGTTTATATTTTTCATATACATTTAATATACAGTTTACATGTATTATATAAGCATGGCATATTTTTCTTAAATAGACATGCGTGGTTTTGTATTTATATATAAATAATCAATACATGCAAAATACACAAATGTAAAATAAAAGTTCATTTAATTAATTGCTTAAAAGGTGGGAAGACAACAACAAAAAACAATAAAAAATGGAACTGAAATAAGTTTAAATAGAAGCACTAAAATATCTGGAAATAAATAAAAACCTACAATTAATACACAATAAATTTAACCTCTAAGAAACATGACAAATGACTAAAAATATTAATATTAAAATAAAATTTATATAAAAATTGAAAAAGGAGGGCGGGGCAGTAAGGTGGTGCATGTAAAACGTATAATAGTAAATAATACTAAAATAACAGTGGTCATGATATTAACAATCATGCATGTATTACATCATTTTAGTTTTTAATGTTTTAAGTTGCACTCAGGACTGGAAAACAACGAATGAATGAAATAAAGTAAGAAATTCAAAGTGAAATGCCGTCTTGTTTGGATGTTGTACAGTAACTATTGTTTGTGTGTGTTTATTAGGTGTGATCCCTCCTGATGAGTATTACTTCACTGTTGATAACTCAGTGTTCACTAACGCTGTCGCCCAACGCAGGTGTGTGTGTTTCTATGTGATCCCTCATCATTAGCACAAACCCCTAATCCTAACTAGGTTTTTCTGAACCAGGCACAAACCTACAGTTTTCACCACAGTCATTTTTCATTTGTTCAGTCTTCAGTTTGCCGTGGAGTTGTCCGGTCTGTTGGGGCACACACCTCCTCCCGCTTGGCAGGACGTTGCTGATAAGATCAAAATCCCCTTTGACCCGGAACTGAAGTATCACCCAGAGTTTGATGGCTACACGCAGGGTGAGACGCCCTCATCAGCTTCATGCTCATGTTGCAGTAATCATTATTTATATATAAATATTCCCTAATTGACCTTTCTAAACAAAGTCAGTGGATGTTTTGAGTCAGTCTTTGGAGAAATGCCTGAAATAGAGTCTGGTTTAAATGCAAACTAAAGATATTTTCACCTTTTGTTTCACTACATAAAATACATCAGTAATATCCATTTGTGATTAAACGCGATTAATCATTTGACAGCACTAATATATATATACATGGAAATCTAATGTGTAAACAAAAATATGTGGAAAAAAAAATATATATATATTTTAAATATTTGTGTCTAGTAGTTAAATGATTAATCGCAATTGTATATTTATTATGTATATATAAATACACACACATACAGTATATATTTTGAAAATATTTACATGTATATATTTCTATAATTTAAATGATGTGTAAATATATTTACTACATAAACCTACCGTTTTTTCTTAAATATATACATGCATCGGTGAGTATTTAAAACAAGAACGCAGTTAATTGCAATCATTTGAAAGCACTAAATTAAATGAAAATTTAAAGGAAATTAATAAAAAACTAAAACTTTTTGAAAATAAATCAAAATGTAAATAGTTAGCACGTGACAATATTACTAAAAATGAAATGTAATTAATTCATATAATTAATTAATTACTAAAAATTAAAAAAGTAAAAAATAAAATACATTAAAAATATCATTTTAATAAAATGTAACACTAAAATAACACTGCCCATGACATCATCAGTCATGCATGCCTTGAGAAAATGTAAATAATGATTAAGATTATGAGCAATAGAAAACTACAACAGCAACAACAAAAAATATAATTATTTTATATCCTACGCTTCTGGTGATTGTATTTAAGCTTGAAAATTAGTTTGTACTGCTGCATTATATTTCACAGGAAGTGGAGTCAAGCAGGCAGATGTAGTGTTGCTTGGATACCCGCTGACAATGACCATGACCCCAGAGGTCAGACGCAACGACCTGGAAGCATACGAGTCCGTCACTGATCCGCTCGGACCGGCCATGACGTGGGTAAGTCACACACTTTGTCTCAACCATCATTCTCTGTGTGTGCTTTTCAGATTTTCCACGCTATATCTTCTTGTCGTGTCTGTTTGTAGGGCATGTTTGCTTTGGGTTGGCTTGAACTTGGAGATGCTGAAAGAGCCCAAAAGCTTCTGCAGAAGTGCTTCAAAAATATCCAGAAACCATTTCAGGTATGTTTTTGCAGTGCATAGTGCTCTAGAAATTAAAAAGTAGCATTGAAACAGTAATTGCTACTAGTAAAGTTACATTTATAAACAAACATACCGTTTTAATTCAATAGTATTTTCTTGTAATGTATGATTTGTTAGGATTGGACACTATTTGAATATCTGGAGTCTGAGGGTGCAAAAAAAATTAAATATTGAGAAAATCACCTTTAAAGTTGGTCAAATGAAGTCCTTAGCAACGTATTTTACTAATCAAAAATCAGGTTTTGATATATTTACAGTAGGACATTAACAGAATATCTTTATGGAATATGATTTTCACTTTATATACTAAGGATTTTTGGCATAAAAGACCCATGTAATGTATTTTTGGCTACAAATATACCTGTGCTACTTATGCTCCAGGATAACACATGTCAGTATTTAAAGCTATATACCGTACTCTAGTATTTGATGTCATATATCTCCATCAACTGTGTGTAGGTGTGGAGTGAGTCGGCGGATGGCTCGGGGTGTGTGAACTTCCTCACTGGTATGGGCGGCTTTCTGCAGGCGGTGCTGTTTGGCTTTACTGGTTTCAGGTAATAAAATCACTGCCATCTTGAAGAGTCGGTGTCTTGCTCACATCCAGACATCATCCCTGTCCTGTGTTGTTCAGGGTGCAGAAGCAGCATCTTGCCTTCGCTCCGCTGCTCCCACAGGAAGTCGATGCGCTCAGTGTGAAAGGTGTGAGTTACCTTGGCAACAAGATGGACTGGTTGATAAAGAGTGGAGAAGTGAGCGTTTCAGTGAGGAAGCCTGCAGAGGAGTCTGGGAGTCAGGAGCCTTCCGCTCTTCAACTTGTCCTGAATACTGGAAATACAATCCCACTTATTCCAGGTAATAAATTACGAACGGCAGTAAACCAGCAATGACTGATAGTGATTAGAGGTGTTTGTTGTGGCAGTTTGATTTGTGTAATTAGTTTAATTCGTTGTTGTCCACAGGACAGTCAGTGACATTTCCACAGCAGCCCGGTCAGATCCGTAAAGTGACGTCTGGTTCTTACTGCTGGCCTGTCTGATGATTCACATTTCTACTTCATACCTTTTATATTGCAATATATTTCATTTTACTGTAATAATGTACTCTTATAATGGCAAATATATAAATTATTATCTTTACATGAACATGAATCACGGTATACTCTTAACAATTTACAATAAAAGAAAAAAAAAGGAATTTATTTTTTATTTTTGTTTGAAAATTTACATAAATCAATGCATTTGGTGAAACTTGTGTCTTTGTTTGCTATGTTGACAAATTCTGTCATAGTATTTATTTTTTTTATTATTATGGTCATTTTTGGTGACCAAAAGAAAATAAACAGTATAATTGAGTAATTGTTTATTTTTAAGTAAATTCTTTTTAAAATTATTCATTGATAACCTTATTGTATCACTAAAATACATTATACAAAATTTTTGTAGTTCTCTTCTGACTGTTTTTTTTTTTCAGTCTATTTTTGTTTTTGCTTTTTTATCATTTTGGAGTTGGTGTGTGTGTATATATATATATATATATATATATATATATAAATTATTAATATTAATAATAATAATATTCATACAAAACTCTTACAATAGGATATTTTAATATAGACACTTATCTTGTGTCTTATCTTTTCTTATATTTACTTAATCTTAATATACTTAATATCTTTTATTTATATATATATATATATATACACACACACACACACACACACATTATAGGGTTTACATGCATATAAATTATATATATATTAAAATTATATATTATTTATATGTATGTAAACCCTATAATTTGTGTGTGTGTGTACGTATAAGGTGTTCATTTTAGCTGTTTTAAGTATTTATTTAAAATCTTAATATCCCATAATGAACATTGCAACAACTTTTAAGAAATCTACATTTCAGACTACAAATCACGCCTGTTGTCGAGCGTAGTTTCGTGTTACGTCGTGTTCTTTCGGTAATTTCCGTTTTGATTCGGTAATTTCCGCTTGCTCTCCTTCCTGTGTTGATCCCCGTCCCCAGTAAAGGCACTCGGAGGCCATTATCCTGCAACCATTTTCTTTTCTTTTATACCCGAAGAAAAAAAATTACGTTTTAGTAAATTCATTAATTATTCGTGCATGTTGATTAAGCGCTCGCGGGACACCTGCAGCTTTACAAATCGCGAGGGACGCGCACCTCGCCTCGTCAATCCTTCGGATAATTTCGGCTGATTTCGTGCGCCGCTGTTGTGAAATGGACGCGACTGAACCGGCGGCGAAAGCGCTGCATCTGGGCGACGCGTCTGCGGGAGAGGCGGCGGGTTCGGATACCGAATCGGAGGCCGAAGTCGCCACGATGACTGTGATGGGAGAAGCGGCAAACATCGACATCACCGAATCCCTACCGAACCCCGACGACGCCGAGACCGCGTTCGCAGGTCAGTGTGCGCATGCGCATCAGCTGATTTTGTGTTTATAACGAATAATTGATTATCGATAAAAATTAAAATCAGTTTCAGTGCACATCATACTGTCTATTATTCCTTTTAATTATCTTTTCCACTGATTAGTATAAGGCTTGTTTATCCGGTGTTAATATTATAATATTTTGTTTTGGTAGAACGCAAACAATTCTTCTCAAATCAGACACTTTCTTAGCTTTAAATTGATCAAAAGTGAGTTTATGACGTTGAGAGTTTATGAAAAATGTTTACAACATAGATAATTGTTATCACAATAAAATATGTATCTAAAAACTGATTAAATCATTTCCGTTGATGTGTGGTTTGTTAGGATAGGACAATATTTAAAGAAGAGACTACTATTTGAAAATCTGGTATATGAGGGTGCAAAAACATTAAAATATGAAGAAAGTTTAAAGTTGTCCAAATTTGACTCTTTCTATATGCGCTTTCTGTTATGGCAGGATTTGTGCTCCAGGGTCACATACTAAATCTTGATGTGTGTGTGGTTCAGTATGTCAAGAACATCTTAGAACATCATCTTGCCAAAGTTGTAAAGTCTGTTTGTTTTCAGAGGTGACAGCCGTCACTGTCGGGGATGTCCAGAGTTCAGAGGACACGGTCTTCACCTCCACAGTCGCCACAGCAGCATCCATCCCTGAACACGTCCTTGTAAGACTCTAGTTAATCAGACATGATGCAGAATACACTTATTTACAATTTATGTAAATTAAATTTATACATCGGTATTTTCATATACCATAATTCATCAAACCATCGCATGTCCAAATGAGTTTTATTTAAATTACTTTTTTAGAATCGATGTAAAAAAAAAATTACATAAAAATGTATAATGTTAACTGTAAAACATGCAAAATTACTTTATTGTAAAGTTTTATTCATTTGAAAACATCACATACAGTATGATACAATGCATTTTATTTGTGTTGAATTGTATATTTTAAGTTGTATTGTAAATTTAGTTACTATATAATATAATAATATAATTATATATATATATATAGTTAAATAAAAAAACAAAATTAATAAAAAAGAAAACTGAAATATCACATGGTCAAAAGTATTCTTGGCACAGATCTGGCCAAGGTTACAAAAATATTTCTCCTGCACATAAGGTTCCTAAGAGCACAGTGGCCTCCATAATCCTTAAATGGATGACAGAACTTGCGACCATGGTTGTTTTTGGGAAACGCACCCCAGAACCCTTCCTAGAGCTGTCCGTCCTTCCAAACTGAGCTATCGAGGGAGAAGACCCTTGGTGAGAGAGGTAAAGAAGAACCTAAAGATCACTGTGGCTGAGCTCCAGAGATGCAGTCGGGAGATCAGAGAAAGTTGTAGAAAGTCAACCATCATTGCAGTCCTCCACCAGTCGGAGCTCTATGGTAGAGTGTCCCAACGGAAGCCTCTCCTCAGTGCAAGACACATGAAAGCCTGCATGGAGTTTGCTAAAAAAA
>JAUMHR010000090.1:2776989-2792974 GCA_032361145.1 Enteromius fasciolatus
ATGCAGGGAATTCTGGGAATGTCAGTTTACAGTGTTTCCCTGTAAATTTAACAGGAATTTACCATTAACCATTTAACGTGTTTTTAGCATTTTCACATTTTTTTACCGTTAAAATCACGGTAATTTTTTACAGTGAAATGCTTCTCTAAATATATGAACACAATATGCAAAGTTTTCCACAAGGGGACAACCTGTGTTACAAATAATGACTACTTTGATGTTGATTACTATGATATTCAGAATGTTTTTATGCATTTTCCATTTTGGATACTACAGTAAGTGTTTTGAGTCTTTTTGTAGTCTGTTGCTATGTGGTTGCTAGATCTCTATGATATTCTGGTTTCTAGACAGCTCCTTCCGGGTCCGGTTGTACCATCTGTCAGGTGAAATCATAGAAATCCTCATTCAGTTGCTTCAAGTAATATTGATGATGCCAACGCTGGAACAACACACAGCACTACCGAACTCTGCTACTAATTTATAATGTTCCTTGTCTGTCTGTTTGATTGTGTCAAATTGATCTTTATCTCACATACATGTACAAACTACTACTACATATACTGTAAACATTACTTTGTTGTAAAGCTGCTTTGCAAAGATATGTATCATGAAAAGCGCTATACAAATAAATTTGAATTGAATTGAAAATTAATATTACATGATGTATAACTGTAGCACAGGGTGCTGGATGATGTGTTTGTGTTGAAAAAACTTTGTTTCTTAGATTTTTAGTTACTGAGCAGTTCACAGGAACCATAATCAAGATCTTTACTGTCATTCATTCTCTAAAGCGTGTGTGTGTTTGTATGTCCATTCATAATCTCTTTTCTTTGTCACTTAATGCTTCCTTCCTCATTGATTTATTAGCAATTTCAACAATTCAAACAAGTAAGTAAACCAATTACTTGGGCCCCTCAACTGGTTTACCATCAATGAAGGAAGTCCCCACTGTTAGTCATGTTTGTCTTTATTAGCATGAGCGCACACGTGTGGTCGTCACATCAAGTGTAAGAAACCATTGGCAAATAACTAACAAAAAGGCAAATAGTCAGGCCAATAAAACTCATTTAGCTTAGGACTTTATTACATCATGTCGACGATGCGTGATCAATGACTTTGGGAGTACAAAAAGGCTTGGGATAAAAAACAGACAAGAAGCGTTGGACGACTGCTAGAGCGCTACAAGAACATCAAACCGAGGGTGAGTGAAGTTTCTGAAAGAGCACATTTGATTGCATAGAAAAATGGCTTGTCTTTCACCACTAAAAGTTCTCATTTTCATCTTTTAAGGTGTGGAAATGTCTCTTCTCACAAGCCTGACGCAAGTGTCCATCCTTGCGATATTTCTTATCCAGTGCGCGAACAGCCTTCCAGTTCTGGGCAGGTCGGGTCACATTCAACCTCAAAAATTAATTGAATTTTCAACCTCAATCTGATCTTCTGAGCTCTTTCTGAAATAAAAAGTAGTCTTGTGGTTTTAAACCTGTCAAATCTTACTAGATCTTTATCTCTTTGTCCTTGCTTGATTTTCTTCTGTGCATCTGTGTTTCTTCTATAAACTTTCTCCAGTTCTGTCTGGAGGTGATAAGAGTTTCAATTTTCTTAGCTCATGTTGTTTTTTTCGCATACCAAACAAACTTTTTCTCCACAGCTTCACAGCTGATGGATCACCTACTTATATTTTGTCCTTCATCACCACAGGTATCTCGGAGAAGAGGACAGCATCTCAACAATGGACATCTTTCCACCTAGAAAGATGTTATTTACCAGGGATGATGCAGATATGCTTTCTGATGACAGAGACCGGTGAGTCTCGTAAAACTTTTCTTGTTAATAAACAAGTCACTTTTGTGATCCTGTTAGATCCATGCTTATTTAAGTGCAGGCTGCCCCCTTGTGGAGAATACTGGCTCTTTTCAGCAAGTCTACTTTTTCTGGAAGAAACTCCCATACTTTGACATACTTGACATACTCGAGTCATTTGAATCAACACTTTGACATCTAATCCATATCTCCAGGAGATCTGGGCTTCAGACGAGGCAGTTGGGCGACATCGAGTTCACAAACAGATATGCTGAACTCCTCAAATCCAAGGCTAAAATCACATCTATGTGCACCTTCCTGAAACGCATGCAAAGCAACAAGAACAGGTAAAGCCACGTAATGTCCTAAACAAATCTCTCAAAAGCATCATTTGATTGACATTATGTATAGTTGAGGGGAAAGTTTCAAGTATAGCATTCTCTGAGCAGTTAGCGAACTTGGTTATTGTTAATTATTGCTGTATGTAGTGTATAGGGTTGCTTTTAATAGTAAACAGATTAAATTATTAAAAATATTGTGGAGTAACAAGTTACAACTCACAGAAATAAAGGTACAAAAGCTGTCGCTGGGGCAGAACCTTTTTAAAGGGTACATTTTGTACCTATTAGGTTCAAATATGTACACTTTACTGTAAGTACCTTTAATGTACCAAAATGGACCCTTTAGGTACAAACATGTACCTTTAGAAAAGGTACCACACCCAGTGACCGCTTTGGTACCTTTATTTTTAACAAAAAGAGTAGAAATTTAGAAAATTAATCAAATTTTATCAGGCACATTACTTTAATAATATAAGTGAAATGGTTATTGTACTTGTCCTCAAAAGCTATATATTCTGGCTTGAATGACGTGTCATGCTCTGTGTGTTTGCAGCGGTGTTGGTGGAGATACAGAAAGATTAATTTCCCTGATGAAACAGTATTCATGTCCAAACGTGTACCAGTGAAGACCGGCTTCACGTCGAAGACACTTGAAGAAATGCCCGAATCAGTTTTAACATGTTTGAGACAAACTGTTTGTATATATTTGAATAAATCATGACTTTTTTTCTCCTCCAAACGTGTCTCATAAAACTGCAGATTTAGTTGCAGTCCATAACATTTCAGATGCAAATTAAACTCTGGATTTGAGAACAGTGTCTTGTCTTGTTTATGAATCCATGCATTTAGCTCCTCAAAGGCACATGCTGGTTTATGAATTTAACACTTGACAATAAGTTCATGAGTCTTTATAAGGGCTTTAAAGTACTAAAAAGCTTTCATGCTACTATAATATGCGTGATTCACAAAATCATTATTAACATACAACCAATCACAGACTGTTGTAGATTATATGAGGTCAGGCGTGGTATGCGAGTACGCAGGCATGGTACAAAAATAGCATAAGAATAGATTTATTATGAACACAACATGTATATGGTATTTAAAGTGATATCCAGTATTTGGCACCTTTTGGACATAAATTGTAGAAAATGAAACTTTTTAAAATAATGTTTTGAGTAATCATGAGAAGGAGATTTTGGTCATGCTTTGGTAGATACATGAAAACATTTATGAAACAAAATCTATGGAATAGAAGACTAAAAATATCCACCCTGTTAGGGACAGATACCAAGCATGAAGTACTGTAAAATAATGTTACTGAAAATTAACTATTGATTAGGCACGATGGGAACTAAATCTGCTGCAACTGATTAAGTTATCTATTACATATCACATAACTTTATTAAATAATTATATTATTATATGTATAAACTCATGTCCTTTTGTTCATTTAAAAGCAATAAATCTGGTAATAAGTTATTAAAATATACCCAAAATGGGGAAAAATAATCACAGTACATAACTGTTGTGTTAAAGATATGTAAAAAGATATGCGAGTGGGTACATAGGAAAAATGTATTAGTATAAAGTTCAAATTATTATTATATATATTTTTTAATGACTATGACTAATCTTTAAATGTATTAAGATAATATTCTGTACTGGTACAAGTCACTGACTGAATACTAATGAGCCACATACAGTAAACCTGTAGCTCCAGTATTACCTCAACAGAACTTTTATTATGAGCAAATTATGGGTAAAAAAAAGTTTGGTTTAATATCCACAAATGTTTCTCATTGTAAAAAAGTTGTTTGCTATGACGTCGTCATGCTAATGCTGTTTATAAATAAACTGCATTTGGTAGGTTTATCAGTAATGGTAGGTTTAGCATTAGTTATGTGCAACAAAACAATATAACAAAATAATCACGTATTACAGTATATGAGAGCCAGATAAGATTGCTTCAAGATTAACGTTACCGTAAATGAAACAACGCCCACTTGTGACTAGCTTACGTTACTAGCGTGCAAAAAACCTGAAAAATTAATTAATGCTTTTGTTATCCTTTTCTAGCTAGTTTATTTAAGTAATAAAGTCATATAAGCGCTTGAATCTGCTTCTATAGAGCACATTATTGGTAAGTTATACTTTTAGATAAAGCTTACTTTTTGTTCAGAGCTAAAACATTAAAATAAATCAAAGAAAAACACAATTTGTACATTTTACGATGTCTGCCTTATATTTAAAGATGGCCTGAATTACAGTTTTTGGGAATAACACTGATGCTAATCAACAAAAAAATATAGTTTTGTATACATCGTTCTTCCTTGTGATCATGTTTTATGAGATGTACATGCACATGTAAAGCAGCTGTGTTCTTGTCTATGAGGCAAAAGTCCACCTGTGCTCATCTTTATAGCCAATAAATTTGAGATAAGCGTCCATCTCAAAGGTTAAGCTTGAAGTCTGTCTCTCACATTAGCTATCGCTCACAACTGCTTGATGGGAATTTGATTCAGTCGGAACAAAGGGATTCGTCTTCGATATTCCTTTATTGATCCATCACCTAACAAGAACAATGGATTTGAGGCCTAAAGGATCTTCTGCTGTTCTCGTTCTCCTGGTTCTTTTCACGCTCGGCAAGTTCAGTGAATCGCAAAGTAAGTGCTGAAAGTTTGAGAAGGAAAAATCTTATGTAATCAGATACATTATTCTTTTGCAGTCTGAAACAGAACATTACAACTGATAAGTTATAGCCCACTGTTCCAAAACAGATGTTTAGACATTTTTGGAAATGTTATTCTTGAAAATATTAAAATTTCAAGTTGCGAGAGTCTGCTAGTGTTGTAGTTATGGGTAACTGTACATCAAGGCTGTTGTTTTAAGGTTGATTCAGGACATTTATTGAATATATTATTATATTATAAGTGAGTGATCAATGTTTAGGTTTAATCACCTTTTTTACCACCACAATTTTTATAGCATAGATTGTAGAGTAGTAAGATATGCATGCAGTGGGAACAGAAAGTATTCAATTAAAATTCTTCACTCTTTGTTATATTGCAGCCATTTGCTAAAATCATTTAAGTTCATTTTTTTCCTCATTAATGTACGCACAACACCCCATATTGTTAGAAAAACAAAGAATTGTTGACATTTGTGCAGATTTATTAAAAAAAGGAAAACTGAAATATCACATGGTCGTAAGTATTCAGACCCTTTGCTCAGTATTTAGTAAAAACACCCTTTTGATCGAATACAGCCATGAGTCTCACAGTTGGATTTGGGGATCCTTTACCATTCCTCCTTGCAGATCCTCTCCAGTTCTGTCAGGTTGGATGGTAAACGTTGGTGGACAGCTATTTTCAGGTCTCTGCAGAGATGCTCGATTGGGTTTAAGTCAGGGCTCTGGCTGGGCCATTCAAGAACAATCTCAGAGTTGTTGTGAAGCCACTCCTTCATTATTTTAGCTGTGTGCTTAGGATCATTGTCTTGTTGGAAGGTAAACCTTCAGCCCAGTCTGAGGTCCTGAGCAGTCTGGAGAAGGTTTTGGTGCAGGATATCCCTGTACTTGGCTGCATTCATCTTTCCCTCGATTGGTCGTCCTTTCCCTGCAGCTGAAAAACACCCCCACAGCATGACTGTTGGGACTGTATTGGACAGGTGATGAGCAGTGCCTGGTTTTCTCCACACAAACCGCTTAGAAGTAAGGCCAAAAAGTTCTCATCCGACCAGAGAATCTTATTTCTCACCATCTTGGAGTCCTTCAGCTGTTTTTTTAGCAAACTCCATGCAGGCTTTCATGTGTCTTGCACTGAGGAGAGGCTTCCGTTGGGACACTCTACCATAAAGCTCCGACTGGTGGATGGCTGCAGTGTATTTAGACCCTTTGCTGTAACACATATATTTAACTCAGGTGCTGTCTATTTCTTCTAATCTTCCTTGAGATGCTTCTACACCTTCATTTGAGTCCAACTGTGTTTGATTATACTGACTGGACTTGATTAGGAAAGCCACACACCTGTCTATATAAGACCTTACAGCTCACAATGCATAACAAAGAGTGACAAATCTAAGGGGGTCTGAATACTCTCCGTACTCACTGTATGTTTTGCCATCTGGACTCATTATTTGAAGCAGTATTTCAACTATCTCTTATTTTACATGAACTAAAAGTACAATAGACACTCCAGAAATGTCTGATTAATCGTATTTGTATAAATTGTTTTTTCCAACCAATTTAAGATGACTTTGAAATGCTTGAATTATAGGCCTGTTTGAAGAAATCCTAC
Source organism: Enteromius fasciolatus (assembly GCA_032361145.1). NCBI lineage: Eukaryota > Metazoa > Chordata > Actinopteri > Cypriniformes > Cyprinidae > Enteromius > Enteromius fasciolatus. The sequence continues at coordinate 2,783,432 of JAUMHR010000090.1, forward strand.
CAACAATTTCTTTTGTACTATATTTTGCTTTGTATTTTCTAACATTCCTTCTTTTTTAGTGTCAACCAGGACTATTCATGAAAACATTTTAATTCTGTTTTTTCCCTTCATAATACAGATCTTTGCTCGGTGCCTGGTAATGTGCCATTATTTCTTATTTCGGAAAACAACGAAATTGGAGACGTAGTTACAGCACTCATTGTTGAGGATGGAGTGACGGTCGCAATCACTAGTCAAAATCCAGCGGGTTTCTTCGGCATCAGTGAAAATAATCTCATTGCTCTAACTGTGCTGGACTATGAGGTTAATATTTTATATATTTTACTGGTTTTGGGTCAGTCAATGCACTCTAAATTGATCATTTCAAAGACTGTTAGATGTAAAGTACAAAGTACATACTTGCTATTTTAATATGTCAGTTCCATTTTACACAATATATACATATTTTTCAATTAAATTAAGTGCTTTATTTTTGTAAAGACATGTCTCTTCACTCAACATACTGTAACTTAGTCTTAATCTAAACTGGTTTCATAAGTAACTGCATCCAAAATAAAAGTTTTGTTTGCATAATAAATGTGTGTGTTCTGTGTATATTTATTATGCATATATAAGTATACACACATACATACAGTTTGTACATATATATGTATTTTACATGTCTATATTTATATTCTAATAATTTATATTATATATAATTCTGAAACATGCATGTATGCATATTTATATATACACAATACACAAACATAGTGTAGGACTAGTCCTAAGCTATTCTAGTTAAAAAAACTGTAAAGTTTAGTTTAAACGGTGAAATTTTGAAATGAAAGCAGTTTGATATTTCAAAGCAATCTTTTAATTCAGATCCATGTAAAATGCTTTACTGTATGTACAAATTAACAGGCCTTTTATGTTTTGTTATTTTCTTAGACATTTGACCCGAACAAACCTCATGAGGTGAATATTCAGTGTACCAAATCTGGCTCTACCACTGTAAGTAAACTATTTACATGGTTTTATTTAAATGAACCTTTTACTCAACCTCAGTTCTTACTTATTTTAAATGTTTGTATTTATGTTGAAGTCCTGCATGTTGTATTTTTTTCTATGTTTAGACCACACTGAATGTGAAAATAGCTGTTGAGGATGTAAATGATAATCCACCGGCGTTTCAACAGAGTCAATACACACTAAACGTCGATGAGGTACTTTTTTCTTAAACCTTTAATGTTGCCCATTGCTGCCTACTTTATTTGTTTCATTCTATTTCATCATGGCCAGTTTTTTAAGATCTGAAAACTTACTGTTTTTTGTAGTTAACAAAAGTGGGCACCAGCGTTGGCCTAATCACAGCAACCGATCCTGATAAAGATGATAGACTTTACTACCTGCTGGATTCTCCTGAGGTAAAATAACCTTCATAGACAATAAAATCCCAGAGAATGTGCATAAAGTTAGTATACATTGTATTTAATGGTAAACACATTTGGGATTCCCCTTGAATGTTGGTTCCAAATGGAATCCCATTCACATTGTCAGCCTTTCTCTCTAAGGGAGAATTTGTATTGGAGGCCAGTTTCAATCCCAACATCCTGGTGAATACACTTCTGGACTATGACAAAGTTAAAGAAGTCACATTGACGCTACACGTGCAGGTGAGTTTACTTGACCCAGGTTTAATGTCCAAAGATGCATATTTTTGTACAAAAAACTTTAATTTAATGACTTTTTCAGGACACACCAATTGGATCTGCAGCTGACGTCTCCCACACTGCCTCAACCACTGTTGTAGTCACTATCATAGACATTGACAATCGTCCACCGTGGTTCCAGCCATGTACAGAAACCGAGTTTGGCACGAGCAAAGTGTGTGTGAGCTCTGGTTATTCAGGGAATGTCAACTCAAAAGAACAAGCGGTGGGTTTTCTATCCAACAGAGCTCTGACGTTGTTTAAATATTTTATAGTTATGATTATTTTAACTTACCCCAAAAAACACCAACATTTCACATGGTATAATGTTGATTAGCCAAATGTTCTGGATAGATCTTGAGTTAAAATATCAAATGAGCATTTGAATGTTGTACACCACAGACAGATCCTTTGACCTTGAAGCCAGGTCCACTCATGGCCATTGATGGTGACAAAGGCAGGAACGAGCCCATTGGTTACAAAATTCTTGCAGGTGAGATATTTTATTGTTCTTGTGGGTTGAAATAAAGAATTTTGAGAAATGTTACAAAGTTTTTAATTAGTATATTTTACATGTTTAGAAAATAGCATATTCGTAATCGACCCTGACACCGGGAGCATCACAATGCTAGAACCAGTAAATGAGATAGGACCAATTGTCCTTACAGTCATGGTAAGAGAGATGAAAATTGCATTTATAAAAAGGAAGTTATTGTTTTTGAATGTTGCATGCAATCAAAACCTTCATTTTGAAGCCGCAGTATTGTGTACACTCAAATAAAGGTTTTTATTAGCATTGATGGTTCTTTTCCATTCCATGAAAGGTTATTAAAATGTTCTTTTTTAGAGTGTAGTTCCTTCCCCAACCAGATTTCCCTTCTGTCTCCTTAGGCATATCAGAAAGAGAATGCTGATCAGTTTGCCACCACTACGGTCGTCCTGACGGTGGTGATAGCCAGCCGTTTCCCTCCAAAGTTTGTGAAGTCCAGCTATGAAGGCTTTATCTCAGAGGATGCTGGTGTGGACAGCCTGGTGCTGGAGAGCAAAACATCCAACAGACCCCTCAGAGTACAGGCTACAGATGAAGACTTTCCTAATGTAAGAACTCAATAATGCATTCAATTCAAGATGCAGTATTAATTTGGAAAGTGCATGCAAAACACATAGAACGGGATTAGTCAAAACTAGGATAAATAAATCGGAAAGAATCTTTACATGAAAACTTGCATTGGTTTCATGGACTGAATTGATTTGTTTATAAAAACCATTCTTATAGAAATCATCACATTTAATTACTGAACTTTCATTTTTCTGTAAATTCATGGATGGAATATTTTGAATTTGAATTGTTTATCATCATCATAAATCATTCCCCGCGTAAACAGTTGCATTAAAATCAACGTGCTAAAATATTCTTTCATAAATCATTACATTCTATTCATGAAATCGTTCTTAAATAAATGCATGGGTTGAATTAAATAGTTTGTAAAATATTTTTTACATAAATTGTTTTTTGCGAAACCCTCACATTTCATTTATTCATTCCTTAAAAAAATCTTTAATATATTATTTGAATATTTAATTGAATCATCTTAAAAACTACTTTGAGTAACCAATGCAATAAATTCAGTGCTCATAAAACCATTATTATATAAAGTGTCACGTTTAATTCAATATTCAGTAAAATGTTGCATTAATCTTACACTCTTGTAATACATTCTTATTGAGTTCAGAAGGATATTAAATTGAAATAATTTTTAGTAAATCGTCATATTCGATGTTTGTAAAACCCTAAATACAAAAATTCTTGTATTGAAATTAAAATCATATAAAATAATTTTTATATAAACACTGAATTAAATCATTTGTAAAACCACTGTTGGATTCCGTACATTGTTAGAGCTTACATCAGAATGTTTTAATGCCTATTATTGTAATATTTCTGGTGTGAAGAGCTGGATTTCTTTCATTGTAGGGCTATAATCCTAACCTCAGATTTGAGATTGTTGACGGCACTGTCTTCTCAATTACTCCAGAGGGTTTCATACTCATGGCGAAGACGGTTCCCCCAGGCACTGTAAATTTAGAAGTAAGAACTTAATATTTCATACAGCATTTGAATGTACTTTAGACACTAACTGTTAGTGTGTGTGTTTTGAAACATTTACGACCATATTATACATTGTGACTTAGATGCGGGTGGTTGACACAATCATAGATGACTCAGACACCGCTTCTCTCACGGTTGAGGTCACACCAGGTAAGACCAGACCAATGCTGCATGCTGTGAAGACACCACCTAAATACGACATGATACAATCCAATCAGTAATAATCAGAAGAGTGGGCTAATCTGGGTACTTTCTGAACATTATAGCTTTCAGCCAACAGTTTGAGCTTGACTGATCTACACATCAATCCATTTTCAATTGAAGCCGCTGAATAGAACTTGCATACATAGTACAATGTGATTGTTTTGGCCCTTAAATTGAATTTTCAAAAGATTCTGTTGAATCAGCCCACAGCAAGCTCTTGACTGGTGACCCTGTTTTTTCTTCAGGGGTTCCCACTACCACTCCTGCCACAACTATCATGACTTCTCCCATTATAACAACAGATAGCACTGCTAACACAAAGCTAACAGACATCAGTACCGCCACCTCGCACTCAGGCATCACCACAACTACGCACCCCAGCACAGGTACACTTACGCTAAGCTAACTAGCATGCTAAATCTTCTGGTGAGCTGTGTCGCATGCCATTTTTGAAATGATATGCCATCATAGCACCCAATAAAATATTCACGAATCTAGCACTGTGCCAATCACATAAGATTTGTTCAAGGTTTCATGCTTTAGGCTACTGATACTTTGAATACTGGCTATAGAGAGCTGCAGTGATGACTTTAGCATCGCTCTAGTTCACTCTGGATTTTTTTATTTGCATTTGGATCATTGCAGGAAATAAGATCTGTGACCAACAAAGGTTTTTGATTCATACATGTTTCGTTCACACAAATTAACACAATTCTGAAGCCTAAACACAATCAGCAGAAGTAAAAAGCTAATGTTGCATGATTTCAACATCACTGCCATTAAAGGAACATGCCGCTATTTTTAAAAAAATAGGCTAATTTTCGAAGTCCCTTAGAGTTGAGTTTTAACGTTTTAAATCCATTCAGCCGATCTCTGGATCTGGTGGTAGCACTTTTAGCTGCAGCTTAGACCGTTAGCATTTCGCTCAATAATTACCAAACAGTTTCGATATGTTTTCTATTTAAAATTTGACTCTTGACTGGATGCAGCAGGCACAATGATATTACACAGCACATGAAAATGGTTAAATAGTTTTAAATAGGAAAAATATCGAAACTCTTAGAGATGCTAACGGTTTATGCTAAGCTGGAGATAAAAGTGCTCCGCCAGACCCAGAGATCGGCTGAATGGATTCAAAAATGCCATTTTTAAAAAATAGTTGCATGTTCCTTTAAGCTTCTGACAACTTTCAATTCTTTATTTACAAGTAATTTTACCTGAAAGCTTGAGTTATACCTCTGCAACTGACTTTTTTTTAAGCCAAGTAAAAAGCTTCTTATAAACCACAACGTGGTATTAATGTTTAAAGTGCTTTATGTTAAATAAAACATGAAAATATCTTAACCACAGACCTTGTTTCAGGCATTGCACCCAACATCCTTCCAATAAACCCAATGACTTCGGTATGCTAACTTGTTTCTGGGTTTTGGCCTATAATAATAATAGTGAATACGTCATCCCTGCAGCACTATATATGGGTGTTCACTAATATTTGTGAAAACATAATAAGCATGTGATTCAAAATAAATGAAGCTGTTAAATTCCAGTAAATTCCAGCCATTTGTTTGTATCATTCTAGTAAGCTCACTGAAGTATCTTGTTTTTCTTTCCTCTTGTGTGCTCCAGGGGGACAGCTGGTGAAAACGGGTGAGTTCAGTTCGGGTGATATGGCGGCTGTAGGGGCCTCTCTGGCAGTTGTTATCGTTCTCTGCTTGGTCTGCATTGGACTGATGGTGCACCGCATCAAGGGCCATAACGCAGACTGGAAGAAGCTCTCTGAGGCTAGCGTCTTCCGGAGCACGGTGAGTTTCCATCCAGAAAACTGATCTAATTGAGCATCAAACAAATAAGTCCTAGGGATGTTCTAGTTAGGTTGATAATGATTTTACGACTAGTTATTCGTCATAACATTCATAAAAACACTGCTCATACAGTAAATGGTTTCATTGAATTTGATGTATTTATACTGAATCGAATTCTCAGGTAATTGATCATTCAAACCATTACTTCAGGTGAACTATTCCATTAATGTTAATGCTTTCTACATCTTGACAATATTGCTGAGAATTCCTTTCTCTCTGCAGCTCGGTGGAGGCTCAGGTGGTCCTAAAGAGGGTGTGCAGTACAGCAACGAGGGCTTCCAGCATGATGATGATTCTGGGAGCATGAACAGCAAGTTAGCTGCAGACCTGGAGAACAAACTGGAGTCAGGACTCAAGCCGCAGCAGAGACGCGGGTCAGCGCAGAAGATGGCGACCCCCAGCGCTGTTCTCCAGACCACCAGCAGCTCTCCACCCGACACCAGCAGCCTGGCAGAAACCATCGACAGCGAGAAGGAAGTCAAACCAATCCTGACCAAAGAGCGGCGTAATGAGGAGGGCTACAAAGCGGTTTGGTTCAAGCAAGATATCGACCCCAACTCCAAAGAGGAAGTGGTGATCATTCCCGACAACGGTGAAGTGAACGGAGACCACGAGGAAGATTATGACAGCGAGGGTGAAAACAGGCATGACGTGGATTCTGATGATGAGGAAGGAATGTCAGCAGATTTGTAGACTTTTTCTCCACAAAAAGACTTGAGTTGAGCTCAAATGTTAGACACTTTACAGTAGGAGCTTTAAAAGTTAGCTCATTTATGTTGTTTTTATAAATGCTTGTCGTATTCTTTTCTAGGGCTGGTTATTGTTTTAAATTTTTCCATACCGATACAGATAACCGATATCCCATAACCGATAACCGATACGATACCTTGGTCTTATGTAACTAGACCTTCAGTCGTCAGGTGAATACATGGTAGTGTTCATTGGTCTGAAATAATGATATCTTGACTTTGAAATCGTTCCTAAACAGTACTTTTTTTATGAGGATTCTGATGATGAGGAAGAACTGACATCAGATTTGTAGATTGTTTCTCCAGTGCAAAACACAAGGACTTAGGTTGAGCTAAATGTTTAGATGAGATATCTGTATATGTATAATGTACACAAAAAAGTAGAAATCAATTTACTGTAAACAGAAATAAAAAAATAATTATTAATAAAACCGGTGTGATTTATTCTGTGACCAAACAGAATTGCAAACAATGTCTGTTTGTTTGTTTTGCTAAATTAAGCTCTTGATTTTCTTATGGTTGACTGTATATTACACAGGGATCAAAGAAAGCATTTTAACACTAAAATTGCTGATAATTTGTGGCCCGTATAATGACACAGTTGCTATAGCAACCTTATGGCGTGAACTATTTGTGTTTGTGACGTTGCAGTGGACTTCTGCCCTTTCACATAATCATGCACAATCATAAATTCTTCTATAACAGTTTAGATATGTTTTAATGATTAACCTAAGAACTATGAACTGTCAGTGAATGCTGTATTATTAGCTTGGATGCTATTATAGACTGCAATCAATACAACAACGAAACACACTGGAATCATCTTTACAAATGAGTCTGGTCAAACAAGCTGGTTTGTCTGACAAAAGCTGGTCATATTTCACAACCTCAAAGCAAGAAATACTTAGTTTAAAGAAAATATGGTTGTTGTTTTTTTGGACCAATAATCCTAACCTTTTGCACTGACCTCAGATTAATTAAATGAAATACTGAAAGTGGCTCACTCACTGATACTTTTATCTCAAAATGTCCCTTACCAAATGCTCCTTTTTTGTTGATAATATAAAATATTAAGGACTATAGCATATAGTATAAGATTTTGTAAAGAGGAAATTGCTCAGTCTTCAGAAACAGTGCTAACAAGTGCTGTCAAGCAATCTCGGTCTGGGGACAAAAAAAGTTCTCAGAAGTGAACTAATTAGCAAGTCTGCTCCAGGGATTTTATAAAACAAACACACAAAAAAGGAAATGAGAAAAAATACCAAAGCAAGATTTCAGTTAAACATTTTTAGAATTCAACAAACTGCAGTAAAATCTGTTTTTTTACACACGCTGATTAGTCGCCCTCTACTGGAGAAACGAACAACATGAAAAATACAATAAATAAACGATGACTAGAGTTTTTGTCATATAGGCTTACCCCAAAAGCTAATGCAGCAATATCACTGCATAAGATAAGACTTTCTGAAATACTTTCTTAAATAACAACGGTCAAGCAACAGATTAATGACACATATTTAACATTTATTTAGTTTTCCATCATATTTGATGGACAGGGCTGAAAGTGAATCATTTAAAAAGTTGTGATGCGCTGAAAGTCGCTTGACGTCACAGAGCGCGTTCTAATAGAACTCGGGGGGGTATATATAAAGCTCGTGACATTCTTATATTCTTTGTGGGTTTGTTGTAGTGGCGAGTTGAGGTAGCGATGGGACAGAGAAATACTAAAGTGAGTCCGATGACTTTTGGAGAGGTGTACGACCAACATCTGAGTACACCCCCAAAACCCAGCACCAACACGGAGGTTCAACATCCTCATCCCCGCGATGAGACCCCTGTTGATGCTGGAGGAGGAGGAGGAGGAGAGGAGGTAGAAGGTGGAGGAGGAGGAGGAGGAGGAGGAGGAGGAGAGGAGGAGAAAAGAAAGAGTAAGAAGTGGTTGCGGAGGCTGGGCTCTTTCTTCAGAGCTCTTGCTGCTGACAGATCAGATCAGAGAGAGGAGGAGGAGCAGAAGGAGGATGAGGGAGAGAAGAAGAAGGTGGCATGGGATGGAAAAAACAGTGATGGTACATGAAACAACCATGATATGAGAACATTTATTTTTATACAGCTTTTCTACTTTGATCATATAAAAACTTGCACCATCAAACACAGAAATATGCATCAGCTCATACAGTACATACTATAACAAAATCCATGTTAAGGCCATGATAAGATCTTCATTCCATGATGTGTTAAAAACATGACTGTTATGTCTTCATGTACTAATATGTGTTAAAACTATAAATATTTATTATTCGGTCATTAAAATGAGCAATTACTTTAAAATGAATGACATTTTAGATTTAACCACTCATAATGATCATTAGATTGAATACTGCACAAGACACTTTTCTCAATGTTTGAATTTTCATGTTATTTTATCTTTTATTAGGCTACATCTTCAGTCGATACACCACTGGTGATGTGCTGGGGAAAGGTGGCTTCGGTGTGGTGTATGAAGGGAGACGTTTGGATGATGATCTTAAAGTAAGTTGATATTATGATTAAATATCGTCCTGTCTTAGCCTCCTCCTGCACTTTCAAAGTATCTTAAGTCATTTTTTTTTGTTCATCAGGTGGCTTTGAAATATGTCACTAAGACCCGGGACATGGAATTTATATCTATTGTAAGTACATCGCACAATATAAACAATATACAACGTCTCATTCACATTAACACAAGTATCTATTTGGGAAAGCACCTCCATCTAACCATCATAAGAACTCTCTGTCTTCTAGCCCGATCATCCAAACCCCCTTCCGAAAGAGATCGCACTCACCATCCTGGCAAATAAAGGTCCCAGAGTGCCTGAAATAATCAGGCTTCTGGACTGGACAGAATGCCCTGACCACTTCGTCATGGTCCTCGAATGTCCCTCTCCCTGTGA
>JAUMHR010000090.1:2793074-2805620 GCA_032361145.1 Enteromius fasciolatus
ATATAAATCTCATATAGAAAGTAATTAAACACAAGAAACTAATTAAACACAAACACTGCAGACCCCAAGGACTGATGAAGCTGCAGGAAGAGAAGAAAAAAGTTTGTCCAGGGCATCAGCACAGGTGTTTGATGTCACGGCAGCTGGTGGGGTGGGTCCACCTGTCTCCTGCGCATCCCACATCCCCCACCCTCTCTGCTGTCTCCATGGTGACAGATGGAGTCCAGAGGTTCTGATGTATTCTCGCCGCTCCTCCCCACGGTCTGTCCCTGCGGTCCATTCTGGCCTGCTCATTTGGACTCTTCACAGCAGCACAGGTTAACTGCTTACAGAGAGGGTCAAGACCGAATGAATGACAACAGAGATCCTCACGTGAGCAATTAAGAGGCGGAAAATTGATTTGTAGTCACAAACAGCATTAGGAAGGGAAATCCTTGAAATCGAAACAGTCTTAAAATAGAAAAGTCAAACTCAATGGTCAATGGAAATCACAGATAAAGGGACTCTTCTTCAAAGGAATATGATGAAATGAAAATGATGATGGTCTGTAATATCTGAATTGTTTTTGCTAGATATTAAAAGATGAGCTAATTCTTTTTGTAATAGTGAAGTTGCCATTACTCCAGTCTATTAATACCGATGTTGAAAACAGTGCTCCCTAATATTTAGTAGAACATATATATCATAAAATAAGAACAGCATCTATTTACAGTAAAACAAAATGTCTTTACTGTCACTTTTAATCAAATTTAATTTAGTTAGATACTCTTCCATTGTTTTTACTCTATCTGTTTTGTTCCACACTATTGTGTGTATTGCCAATATCTTGGAATTGAAAACATCTGTGGCGAGGTTGACGCCTAAATAAATCTAAAAAAAGAAACTCCAATAACCAATCTGAGCTGAAAGAGCAACATATGAGCAAGATTCCAACTGAACAAGAAAGAAAGCCTTGCATTTGTGCTCTTTTCTGTATAATAGTACATGTTGAAAAAGATAACGTCAATGTATCTAAGGCCTGTGTTCCCCTGGGGTAAATCTGTGTGTGTGTTTTACACTGCAGTGCGGTCTACACCCTCTATAAGTTGATGAGATGCTTCCTGTATCACTCATTCCGTGGGTGACTGATCACAATTTTAGAAAATGACTAAGCCATGAGCATGGATGTGTCCTAGAGGACCGAATGATGCTCATTTGTTGAACTTAGTGCAAACCATACTGCATGTTAATTTTAACCAATCTCGTTCATGTCGACTACCACCACGAGTGTGAGGGAGGGTGTTCAACAGCAGCCAAACGAACATCAATGACTGCTGCCTCTGTCGAGAAAAAACAAGCGTAGACACAGGAGGCAATATAAAGCCCTTAATAAACATGAAAATAAATAAATAAATTACTAGGCATCTCTAAAGGGTCCATGAGACCTACATCTGTCTCATTTCCTGTCAGGAAGAATCTCAGTTCAGCCCTGTTCCAGTTTTTGCGCACACGTGTTCGCAAGCGTACTCGTTACCAGTACGTCTGACTAAGGGGTGATCTTCCGCAACAGCCACAAAACTGCATCGTTTCGTCTCGCGTCCGTCAACACGGCTCCCGCCGGATCCTCAATGGCACATTAAGCAATCCTCACCCGTCCCATAAAATAGACATACTGCAGCCCTGGCTGCAACAGTAGACACTTTCTTCATAAGCGCTGTGGGTTTGCAGCCAAAAGCAGAATACCCTCAACCCCTTTATGACGATAAAACCAGATAGTCAGCCATTTTGGATAAAATGGACTCACGATTCTCGAGCATGGGCTGATTCAGGCTGCTCGAAGCATCCCGCTGTGTAAAATGACAGCCTGCAAGACTCAGAATGACCACTGGCCCCGGCAGTAGGGCCATATCACCATGACAACAGCCAGAGGCATTGCAAAGCATGATGGGAGGTCAGCAACAGACTTCTTCCCAGGGGTCCAGAGAAACAGTTGGAGACCAGGCTTTCACGTACCACACGGCAAAATTAGTCTTGTAAAATCTAGACTTGAAAATGCATTTTCAGGGGTTCTTTGTTTCCACATTCGTATAGATTTGAACACCGCAGTGAACTTACACCGCAAGACCATAACTTTATGGACACATGAATATCCACATGTGCTTGTTATGCATTTAATTTGTCTAGTCATCTTTTTAATTTTATTAATATGAATTTTTTGCCACCTTATACTTCAATGCAGACGTAAGACTGTGGGCAAGACTTTCAGTTCAATACCCAATATAACCAGAAGAATAACAGTGAACAACTAGAATAACTATTTGCAGTGTTCATAATAAAGTTCATAGGTTAAAATAATATTGTAAGACACACCAATTTGAAATATTAAGCAGCAAAACAGAGGGTCTAAAAATAGAGGGTCACGCATAAGACAGGAATCCAGAGCCATAAAATGTACAAATAGTCATGGCTTTTGTAGATTATTGGAATAATAAGGTGGATATATTTTAGTAGCACTGTCAAACAATTAATTGCTAATTAATCTCTTTCAAAATAAAAGTTTTAGTTTACATAATTTATGTATATGTACTGTGTATACTTATGTATATATAAATACACAAAAATACAGTGTGGAGTACTGTTCAGGATTCTGCAGAGGCATGAGGCGTAGACGTTTTAACATACACTTTAATTGAACTGAGGTAAACTACAGACATCCATTGAACCTTGACGAACGACACACAGGACAAAATACACTGGGCTTATAAACATGAAGGAAGATGCAGGACAGGTGAGGAACACAGGAGGCAAGGATAAACTCATTAACTAAACAAGGACAGGAACAAGACCATATATGGACATACAGGAAATCATAACAAAACCAAAGATATAGAACATGGACAAGAGCGTGACATTAATATATTAAAGATACACATGCATGTTTCTGTATTTACATAAAAAATATACATAGTGTACATGTACATGTGTTTTGTAAACAAACACTTTTATTTTGGAAGATTAATTGGTTTGACGGCACTAATATTTAGAGTAAAGGATCGATTGGGTAAATGTACAGCTTTGGGAAATATTTAAAAATACATTTAACAAAGTTCCTATTCCTCGACCTTTCATTTTAAATGTCAATAGTTCAGTCATTTGACGCACCATTCTCAGACAACAAATATCACACCTATCTGATTTCAAAAAAGCAAATCATGCCATAATTACAAAGCTTGCAAAGACACATTGTCATGATCGTCATCTCTCTTTCTTTCTGTTTTCCTCTCTGTGGAATGAGTCAGGGGACTCTCCATCATCAGTGACTGTGTAATGAATCCATAGAGACACGTTTGGGCAAATAATTGAACCGTTATCATTCATGACTTAATTACACGCTCAGGGAGTAACTATGAAGTCAGCGTGAGCGCCAGCCAGCACAGAGAGAGGAGAGGGATGCGAAAAGAGCAGGAAAAGCATGAGGATCAATGAAGTTAAGATTATTTCAACCAAAAAACATGTAGAGCTGAGTCATCATTTGCTCAACTACAACATTTTTGTTGACTTTAATTCGTCTGTGGAACACAAAAGGTGCAGTTTTGGAGAATATTCTGGTCACTGTTTATTAGTAAGATAGTGAATGAGGAACGCAGGAACAATGCAAAACACATGAGGCCATTCACGCAGAAGTCCTTTTAAAGTGGAACATCTTGCAACAGTGTTTTCAGAGCAACCTGTCATGACTCAAGGGCAACAGCTAAACACAGATTTACATAGAAAAACAACAGTAAAGCAGTGCAGTAAATGCAAAAACATGTTCTGCTTGAAATCTTAAAAGAATCATAAAACGTTTCTTGTATGCTGTATATTTTGAGTCTTCTGAAGTCTGGTTCAAAGTAGCTTTGAACGCAGACAAAGTCACTGTGTAGGCCTACAAAACATCTTGGCATCCGTGAAGGGAACAGTAATGATGTCCAATTCATGAAAGTAAGTCTAATCTTTCCACTGAATAGGCATGCTCATAAAACCAGTCTGAATGAATCAAACTGATTTAGTTCTCGAGTTAAAGACACAGATTCGATACTTTTTTAATGGATTTTAACAGCTTTCTAGAAGGGAAGATTTTCAGCACTGCATATAAAGACTGTAAAAAGTTGTATGCACTACGTTTTGAGTATGATCTGAAAATTTGGAATTGGAAACATCTGTAGAAAAATCTATAGTCTCATATAGAACTATTAAAGAAGTGATTCATTTAAAAATAAAAGATATTTTAAAGAGTGTTGATAACCAGTTTTGTTAATCATTGATTTCCACTGTATGGACAGAACAACACTGACTTGTTATATAAGTCCTACAGGTTTGGAAATATCATGACAGAGATTTCATTTTGACTGAACTATCCCTATAATATTGAACGGAGAAAGTGAGTGAAACAAAGATGGTCATAGATATATGAAATACAATCAGGCCATCCCGAATACTCTTCAATACCAACATCGGGTATTGAATTGTGTAAACAAAGTTTGTTTCAGGTGAGCGCTGGTGGGATGGGACTGCTATAGCATGACGCTAATCAGTGGCTGGCAGCACTGGCCAAACGGGTGGTCCGGGTTTGGCACTGCAGTACCCCAGGACTGAGGCGCTCAGTTTGAAGTTTAATGATGCCAGCTGCCGGCTCTGCCAGCCTGGAGGCACTAACGATCTGGCGGTGCCAGCACAGAGGCACCTGGACGCCCGGCACGCCGCAGTACGGACGGGGAGGTGGGGCTGCCACGAGCCCATGATGGGGCCGCGTGCCGCGGAGGGGCTCGGGCACTCTTTGAAGAGTAACCCCCCCATTTCCATATTTCATTACACGCAGCTGAGCGACAGAGCCCCAGCCAGATGTTCTATTTTGAGCTATTTAAATTTTGACCTGCTTTTCCTGCTTCTGTTTGTGAAGAAGAAGAAGAAAAAGATGGAGGGGTTTCAATCAACAACAACAACACAGATGCCAAGTCAGTTGGAAAGATGCTGCTGTGGATTATTACACCTCTTTTCCACACAATCAGTTGATTTTAATCTGAGAACAGACTGACAAAGCACAGAGAAATTTAACCCTGTTTAACTTGTCAGTCTGTCCAGGCATCTGTGGAGAAGTGTTACAAGAGTCTCTCTCTCTCACACACACACACACACACACACACACGCACACGCATCTTAGCTATTCATCGAAATTGCTTGATAAATGTGTTTGTTCACTCATGCCTTAATATTTTAATTAGTTTATTGAGTTTTGTTTATTCACATTCAATTTTAAACCTGTTTAGTTTGTTGCTCGCCCGCGCCTTCATGAATCATTGAACAGCATATTTTCATCAGTAATCAAGGTTATTAGCCCAGAGTAGATTTTATTGCTCAGAGTTTGCTCTTTCATAGCTCTAGAGACTTATTGGAGCTCTAAATTAGGCATCAATTGTGTCTCAGACATTTATTCTAAAATCCCTCGAGAGAAATAAAAATAGACGAAAAGCAAGAGAACTCTGTGATTAAATGAATGTGTATATGGTAGCTCAGGTAATTTGGAAAGTTTAATGAGAAATGTTTGAGGTGAAATCTGACATGCTTGTGGCATAGAAATAATTTTCAATCAGAAATTGTTGGTGTTTTTCACAAATAACAAGAATCGACAAAGCAACACATTCAATTAAACCTTCAATTTTGAACTAGAAAGACTGAAATAGCATTTTAATAAAGATTAATTGTTTTGTCAATTGGTCTGATTTGCTTTTCCCCCACATATTTACACGTTTAAATAGTAGTTTCATGCCCTTATGAGTTGACTGATGATGCTTTCGAATTCGGTTTCTTAATTTGAACTGAATTTGAATCCACATTGCAAACAGAAACCAAAAATTAAATTGGAATTTATGGAAGCAGAAATTCGAATAAGCCCAATAAGTTTCATTTTTAATAGGAAAATTTGGCTGCCAGCTGAAAGCACTTAATTTACCAGAAAGCCAAGGATTATCGAACTGCAAATAATTAAATTCTTCTTCCTGTCATTTCGGGTTAAACTCCAATTCAACTTCTTATGGAGTGTGACACCTTCATATTTCAGCCAATTCTTTAATTCTGCATTATGCACAATGCATGGTTTATATTTTACGGAGCCCCTGAAAGAGCATAAGAATGGGAAATATCAGATGGGGGAAAAAATGTAATGCTTTTGCATTTGTTTGATAATCATTAGAATTCCCCTTTTGACTGGTGAAAGATTATATTTCATTTTTGCAGGTAAAGCAAATTATTTTTCTGATCAATGCAAGGTTTCAGACGTTTTGGGAGTGAATGCAAAATTATTTAAATATAATTCCTTTCTTCCAGTTCAATTTTTTCAATCACTATGTCTGATTTGGCTCTATTTACTTCATCAGTTCTCGGTTTTTAAATATCAGGTCCAATATATTTCCGGTAGCTCTCTAGATAATATTAATCTTGTATGTTTCTAAAGAATAAAACAGCATCATTATCATTAAACAACAGTGTTTACAGATTAATTTTCTGGAGTGATTCTAACCTTACACAAGATACATGATTTCATAGAAATGGTTGATATGTAGCATCTTATAATGTCTGTTTAAACAACAACAACATTGTTAGATATCTAGTCATGAAAGCTCAGACTGTCTATTTTACTGTGCACTGTTTAAGCTCAGCTCGCTCCCAGCACTTTCACGCACACACACACTGAACTCTGATATCATTCTCAGGCTAAAGTCCGCAGGCTAATGTACTGCACCACCTCACAGCTATTAATATGGATTTGATCCTGAGATCATGCAGCACCCAATACTGCTCTAAACTGCAGGGACACGGCTGACCTTTGTAGGAGTGCGTGCAAGCGACGGAGGGAGGGGGACAACCGGAATCTCATTTCCATGAAATATACTGTCGTCTACATTCAGCAAAGAAGAGCTGTCCCTCATAATATCACAACAGACAAGCCACCTGAAGTCTGAACAGGTCTGAAGTGTAATTTCTTCTCAATGCATGATACACATAGCTGGAATACTGTGTGCCTGAAGCATAGATGGGTGCTGTCAATATTTGAGGCCATCCATCACTGTAACCCAATCAACTTTAAGTGCTCGCTTTAATCCAATCAGTCACAAGCACACTCAGCTCATAATCCAATCGAAGCAGGGCCATTCCCAGGCGACAATCTACTCCACCTGTCAGCACCACTGAGCATGTGTCAGGGAAGGCATCTGATTGGCCTTAATAATCTAAAGCTATTGGACAGCAGGTTAGGTCACAAAAGGTCACGTCAAAAGCAAAGCATCAAATTAAATTCAAATGCACAGTGACATAAACTACAATGAGGGGGAAACATACTTCTTTTATCCAGCAAGTGGCTGATTTTTAAAGCAAAAATACTGAGAATGCTTTTGTATCTTTTTTTAACTATGTATTTATATGTATGTTTTGTGGAAAAAAAAAATATATATATAATATATATATATATTGTTTTAGATATGAACAGAACAAAATAAGTCCTAAAATGACACTTATTTTTTTCCATAAAAACCTCGAAATCTGAATTTTTAAATCCATTAATATTTCCAAGTCTTCCATGATAAAACTCTGATATTCTGCTCATGGTTCATGCAGTCATTTTCTACTAAAGCCCTGATGTGATTAGAGTATAAATAAATCAGTTTTGTTCTGGTTAATTATAAATATAGTGCCAATCACTGGAACGTTGTCAAGGAATTGCCCCAAGACTCGCTTGTGTTAAAATGACAAAAACCCAATTAAATATCTCTTTAAAGAACAGCTGTTTTAACATCCCTAATCTTTTTATTGTTCACATAAACAATTTATATGAGAGAATCCTAAAAGTTTTCCAGTGCTGTGAGGAATAAATATAATTGAATGTCGCACCCATCCAGTTCGAGTACTTCTTAATTAAACGCACATCTATGAGCCTAAGATGGATAGGAGATAATAACATTGTTTCACAACTACTTATGCGTAGTAAACATAATTGATGCTGATGTTTACTTAAAAAACTGCTTATGAGCATTTGGTGCATACAAAGTCTATTAAAGGAACCGTATGTAAGAAATGGCCAAAACTGGTACTGCAATCACTTTCAAAATACTGTTGAGCGGTGTCTCCCCTCCCCGTTGACTAGAGGTTGCCAGATAAGCTGCTTTTAGCTGTCTCCATCGTTCAAACGCTTCTCCAATGCAAACCCTTGTCTTATTTTGTACTTTGTCACGGCGTATTTCGGATTAATAGCGAGGTCTTTTAGGTTTCGTACTCGACATTTTTTTAGTAGCTGCTGCAACCACGTCACTTAAAGCAGAGCAGGCAACCTGGATGACGAAACAATACTGACTTCATCATTGAGAGATAGATGGAGGGTGGCGCTTCAGGCCAAAACAAAACATGACAACATAAACATCAGTTGAGGGATGCAACTGCACTTTTTAAACGAGAATATCCTGCTGTCAGCGATATGAGTACTTGAAATTAACATGTTTTCTTAATGCCTGTTGAACATAACAGAGACATTTTATGATTATTACAATACATTTCTTACATACGGTCCGTCTAAATCTTGTCATTTGATCAATCAAATTTAAAAAAAATTGATAGCAACTTTAGCTACACTTATAGCTTTGGTCTATTCTAAGCCAACATTCCAAGCAATATAATAAAAGTTATTGCGTGAGCTGGAAGAAAATGAAAGCAAATACACCACGCATTCTGTGAGCTTTTAAACACTCAGTATTTACCCAGAAATCCTCCCGTCTCTCATCAAGACAATCAGAATCAACTCGTCCTAAGCTCAATAAATACGCACGTACAGACTAATATAAAAAGTTAAGATGAAAATGGCATAAAACTTCCAGTGAAACTTTTCTAAACGGTGAACAAACATTTAATGAGACTGATGTGTTCTTTCTAAAAATGAACAGCAAAAACACAGCGTGCAGCTGATCTCTGAATTTAATAGCCGCAAGCTTATTTTTGAAATGACTGAATATGAAAGACATTATTTGTTAAATGCATGCTAAAGCTGACATTTATAGCGAATAAAAATATAACATGAGGTAAAGCCTTCATTTTTAATTTATGCGCTCTAGATATATGTTTGCCAATGTCTGTGGGTAAACTGTGTTCATATTATTTAAAACACTTTGATATTATTGCGTGACCAGTAATTAATAATTAGGTTTTTACCATCTCTAAAGAAAATGTGAAAGATGCTTACTTTGCTACATGTCATGCCATTTTGGATGGTTGCTTCAAGTGTACAATCTTTTTATGATATTCTGATCTATGACTCAGATCTTTACCATCTGCAAGACAAAAATTACAAGTTTGACTGCTTAGAAAAGCAACAAACATTCGTCTTTCCAAACAAAATACATAAAAAACACAAACCTAATCATATCAGACAAAGTACTTCTCAAAAGTAAATAAACTAGTCATTTCCTGAACACCTCCACAAATGAGTAACACAAAACCCTTCTGTTTGCAAACTGAATGATTTATTTCACATTTAACTTACAGTAAGTGAGCCCTGGTACTGTACACACCTGCTATTTTGGGTCCTGTAAATGTCATACATTTCTAGATAGCGCAAATTGCCGACCGCTCTTCTGATGATAGTCCAGTGTGTGTGTGTGTGCGCGTGTGTGGCACCGTGAAAAACATTTAAGAGAGGTTTTGACAGAGAGCTAATAATTCTCCCTCAGTGTGTGTGTGACTGTTTCTTTTTCAGACCACAATGATCCCTCGTCTGACCTGCAACAGATCTTCTTCAGCACACTGACACTTTCTCCCCTCACACACTCATTATATTCTACCTGCGGTTCGATCTGACACAAAGGCCCACGTACATGGAAAGGTCAGAGTTCAGGAAGACGGACGACTGATTTGTGAGACTGACCCCTGGGGTGACGGACAGCCAGATCCACCAAACATAAGTCTGTTTTAAAGCCATCGCCACTGAATACAGCACTGCTGTCACTCAACTGTGACCAATCATGTCTCCGAAGGAAATAGATTCAGGAATAGCATGGAATGAAATACACCTCTGCAGACCTCCTTCATGTGTTTTCTCTCACACACTCCTACAGCTGAAATCATTATTCGTTCTGATTCTGGACTGCAAGTAACTAAATCCTTTACTTTCTTTGACTAAAGTTCCTCCTCCTAACGCCTGACCTGCTTCTCCAAGTTTGCCAAAAGTTCTAAGGCAATCTCAATTAATCACAACTAAAAGGTGCTGTGAGCAAAACGCCACATAAGCTATTTCTATTAGGCTACCTGACAGATATCAGACCTAAAGGTGTCTTGAGGATATAATATTAGTCTCTTACATTCAAGTCCTACTGGGAAGTTTGTATTCATGAGTTTACAAGTCGTAATTTCAACATCAGGTGCGTTTAAGTCACTTTGGTCAGAACAAGATGGCGATTTAACTTTTCCATATATATATATAACTATATATTTAGTATATATATACTATATATTTATAACTCCACAGCTACGAAATTATGAATAAAGAATGTGCATTCTCGTTGATTTTTTCTGTTTTTATTCAGTTTAGCAAAGTGATGTAAACTAGTGTATACTAACTAGTATACATGCATGTATGTGTATTGATATAAACATTATAAATATACACAGCACACACACATATATTATGTAAACAAAAATTCATCGAAATTAATCATTTGACGGCACTAATGTAAACTAAATCATTATACATTCTATTGTAATTATGATCATTTAATATTAATACCTATCAGACATGCCTTAAATGCACCGTAAGTATCAGAGCTAGATTCTGTAAACAACAACACAGACTCATGGGAGTGGCCCACATTTTTAGCCAATCAGAAATGCTCTGCGCCTTTCAATCCTTAAATTTACGCAATTGGGTAAGGCTGAAGTTGAAATGGCTTAAAGCACCCTTAACTTTTCTTATTTTCAGCTCGTCTTTGAAATAACTAGGAGGGAACCATCTCCCATCTCAACAGCCATCGTAACAATTCTTTCATTATCAGCGAAAATGTGAAATAACCTTTGCGAAGGCGGGTGAAGTTTTAAAGCCGCTGGCATGCGAAGGTCTCCTTGACATTTTGCCGCTCATCTTCTCGAACGCTTTCTCCTGTCTGAGGGAAGAGATGTGTGCATGCCCCAATGACATTTACCAAAGTCATCAAGAACGGGAAAAAAGGGTATTAGCAAAGAAGAAAAAACGGCTAAAAGCAGCTTGTTCCGTTCCGGGGACTGGATTTAGAAGAACATACTGTATAAGCAAGTCAACTGCAAAGCTTGCATTTGAAACTAAAGTTACACTGTTTTTAATCAGGTTGGTGTGTTGAGGAAAAAATAGGGCTTATATTATTTTTTATCCTCTACTGCCTCACTGCATAACGCCACTGATCTCAGACTTCAGCAGCAGTCATTGAGCGTAAAATAAAGATATATCCCAAAAGAGAACAGCTGGTTTTCCTTTAAAATGAAATAATTTTATATACAGTCATATACTTAACATTTAAAACGTATACTAAGCCAATAACAAAATTATAAGTACTTTGTTAAAGGGTTAGTTCACCCAAAAATGAAAATTCTGTCACTAATTACTCACCCTTATGTCGTACCCTAACCTCTTCTGAACACAAACTAGATATTTTTTTAACCAATTTGAGATCTCTGCAACCCTCCATAGACAGCAACACAACCGAGATGTTCCCAGACCCAGAAACATAAATACTTTGGTAAAACATTGGTGACATCAGTGGCTCTACTTCAGTTTTGTGAAGCTACCAGATTTTTTATTTATTTATTTTATTTGTTCGCAAAGATAATAAAAATAACAATTTATTCAACAATTCTTCTCCCAGTCTTCCGCCATTTTGGAGAGTACCTGTTCCCCAGAACATTATCAATGTAATCAGCAATGTATGGCATCAAAAGTGGGACAAAACAGCACAAGCGCATGAATAAAGTGCACAAGCAAATTCCAAACTCGAGCGGAAAAAAAAAAAATCTCATCGTCTGATCGTCTGACTGGCTGTTGATTGTCTTCTTATTCTTCAGAGGTAATTTTCTTTCTTAATAAATTTTGGGTGAAAAAGTTAAAACACTGTAACCAGAAAAGAAAACAATTTGTTATCTTTAAATGACTAATAAATAAACACATTTTAGATTTTTTTTTCCCGTTAACAAATCTAAATGTGCTATCCAGTTTTAGTGCCACAAAAAAAAAATCTAAAACTCCAAAGTCGAAACTACGAGAATAAAGTCTTAATATTACGAGATTAAAGTCGAAACTACGAGAATAAAGTCATAATATTACGAGAATAAAAGTCGTAATATTAAGAGATTAAAGTCAAAACTACGAGATTAAGTCAAAATATAATATTTAATAATGGAATATAATATTTAAATATTATTAATATTTAATAATATTAAATATTTAATATTTTAATAACGTTTTTAAAAATAAAAAAAATATACAACCAAAATAAAACGTTTTAAAAATGTTGTAAAAATACCTAA
>JAUMHR010000090.1:2805720-2819006 GCA_032361145.1 Enteromius fasciolatus
GTGGTTGTAAAAATGGTGCACTACACCGGTGTTGTGCCGAATTTTGACTCCCTGTCGAATTATGACTCCCCTCCTTGAAATCAATAGTAATCCTAACTCCACCCCTAATCCTAACCCCTCCCCCCCCCTAACCTAAACCTACCAATACCAGGGGAGTCATAATCTGGCAGGGGGTCAATAATTGGCACTACACCTGCCCTGGCTGAGACTTTGTTATAAAATTACTAAAGGTACTAAACTGTCATTTACAAGTGCACTATACTAAATATTATATTTCGACTTTAATCCTGTAGTTTTGACTTTATTCTCGTAGTATTTCGACTTTTATTCTCGTAATATTACGACTTTATTCTCGTAGTTTCGACTTAATCTCGTAATATTATGACTTTAATCACGTAATATTATGACTTTATTCTCGTATAGATTTTTTTTTGTGGCATTAAAACTCCGTCGAACCTTCGTTAGTTCATTCTAAACAGTGAGTTTCTTTTTTGTCCCCCATTAAGTGTAATTTGAATAATTTAGCCTTCTCAAATCATCAGCACTTGCCTAAAATAAAATCTACAGATTTAAAACCGTTCAGGCACATCACAGTGATAAAATAAATGTTTAACCTACACAAATGCGCGTTGTTAGACGCATATCCAACAGAAGCTGAAGGAGACGGAGGCGTCATCACGAAGTTCAGCTCAAGTTTGTCCCACTTTTGACGCCATAAGCATTGTTTACATTGCGACCTGAGGGCTAATGACAGATTTTTCATTTTGGATGAACTAAATGAGAACTCAAACTCTTGATATTCTTCACATTTTCAGTTAAATACTTGGAGGAAATTAATATCACATTTATGATGAATAGCATTTAAATGTCAATATTCTGTATCAGTCCATATTTGTATCATATCAAAGATAAACAGAAGCTCTGGAGTCATAGCTTATATGCCCCATGCACTTAAAATAGGCTTTCGATCGAAAGTAACATCCTCACTTCACCTATATTGCCTTGAGGTTCTTCGCATACCTTCCCCCCTCATATGAAGAAAAACATGGATAACACAGCAAAGATCTCATCAGAGACTTCCTCCTACATGTACTCTTCTTGAACATGTTCCGTTTCGATCCCAAGCTGATAAACGCAGTCACCCTTTTTATAGATTCTGACTGGCGAGTTAAGTCATCTTCCTGTCTTCCGCTAGAGGGCTCTGTCGCGGTGTTTGACATTAGCAAGAAAAACACAGGGGTGTTGATTATCATCGTCCAAGTCCAGAAGCGCAGTCAGAAGAGGAGGAAGCCTGGGATTTTTTTTTCACCTTTCCCCCCACAATTAGCTGCAGCAGCATCACCCAGGGCATCCCATGTTTAATTCTGGAGGTGACTTTCACTCTATTTCACACTCTTGTTTATTTGTGGAAGTTTTCCGGGCAGGAAAGCAGCACCGAGACTAATGGGTTTAAATAAATTACTTTCTACTTGTGCTTTCAGGGAGCTTAAACAACTGTCTGTCCAGGAAGGCGGCAGCCTGAAATGATGCACGTGCCTCATGAGTGCAGTAACATGGCTAGATGCTATGATAGACACACGCAGAGGCAACTTTCTCTATGTTAACACCTCACTAGCCCCAGGTATAGGGGGCTAGTGAGATCATACCGACATTAATACTAGAGCAACTACAGAGTACATGTTTGCCAAACCAGGTAAAGTCCACTAAGGTTTTCCAACTGCATAACAAAAAAAAAAAAAAGTATCAAAGTATCAGAAGCAATGCTTTGCAAAACAATACGAACAGTCAAATCAGACATGAAAACTAAATCAGGTTTGTGTTCAGTGTGGACAAAAACCTCCTCTAAGAAACACAGGTATAAACACAAAAATAATCATGACACATAAACAGGTTCACTGTATGTGACAGAAAATGCTTTAATTGTTTCAGACTGAGAACTCAGAGATAAGAAATCATAGATGTTAAAAATGGATTCAGAAACGCAAAGACAAGTGCAATTTAGTCTCTTTGCATAAATTAGGAACAGCGGCTGCTGAGGACAATTGTGCGGACGTTTTGTTGATCTTTAGTTTGTTTTTTGATATTTGGTCCAGCACTGCGAGTCCCTGGATTCGTTTAGAAGTCAGGGCCTTCCTTCTTCAGCTTGCTGTAGTCCAAGTTCACGGAGTAAAACTTGAAAAGGAACACAAAATAAGCAGTTTTAACAACTTGCACTCTGCAAAATCCATTAACTCCACTGCCTGTTCAAGTATTGAACTTGAACTCGACTCCACATCAAATTCACATTAAGACACAAGCATGATTAGATTTATACCAACTAACAACACAAAATGAGTTTATGGAGCACTTAATGAATTAAACTCATTAAGATCTGAGATTAGGTCCTGATACGGTCCTACAGTCACATCTTTTAATAGGATCCCCCTTAGGCGCAACAATGGCAGGTTTAAGCACTGTACTAACACCACATACGCTGGTCAGGTAGCGAACAAACTCAAAATTACTGTTGCATGCTGGATGCTAAACATCTTGTGCTTTATCATCCCATTAAAAGAACGCTCTAAAATCACAGCAAAGGCTTTAGCAATTACCACAGACTATGACTTTGACTTGTCTATAATAAAAAAAAAAATAATTAAAAAAAAATAGTAATAAAGCCAAAATCATGCTTAAAGTTAAAAAGGTTAAGGTACGGAAATCCACAGCATCTAAAAGCAGACAATTACGGACCTTCAGTACAAAATGCATTGAACTATCAATATTAAACATGTTTAAACCTACATTCAGCAGTGCTTTACATGGTCTGTCTCTTTTAAAACTTGTAAGCAAAAAGTCCTTCAGTGGCTTGTTCAATATGCTTCCCTTCAAAGGACTTTAGTGTAAACACAATTGTTTCAAACTGAAGGATGAGTCCAAATTATGTTTCAGTTGCACAGATGCTGTTGGCAGAACTTGGATAGAACCCATAACATTCCTTTAAATACATGGAACATAAATCAGGGGCCGGTTTCATAAAAGGTTTAAGACTGGTTAAGACCGGTATGTTTTTTTTTAAAATTCAGTTACATAAAATGTATATTAGTCTAAATTGAATCCAAAAAATAAAACGGATTACTACAGATTAAACCGATGACTGCTAGTTGGTCAGACTAGCTCTTAAGACACCGTCTTAACATGAAGGCTAAGTTTATGTAACTAGCCCCAGAGAATCTAATATACTTAGAAGCCACATATATCCTGAACACAGGGTTTAAATCAAGGTTCCTCAAATCTCAATCCTCAACCCTAATCAAACTTACCCATTTGTGATTTTTTTAAATCATCCTGAAGAGTTGTAGCAAGAAGGGATACAGCTAAAACTGGAAGCTAACAATAAATGAATTTTTCTACCTATTAGATTGTGTTTTACTGTCTACATCTACCGCTTACAACAATGCAATAAATATCAATTATTGTTGTACAGTGAGACAACTGCCACATTATACTGATGTTCACATATCCAGTAGACGAAGCTGTAGAGTAGTCAACATTGGAAGTGAATAAACATTCACCAAAATATGCTTGTCTTTGGGCAACTTTGATGAAAATGTTTGATCCACTTCCAATGTTGACTACTGTATACCATATAGCCTTAGCCATCCTGAAGAAATTGGGTGCGTCTCAATCACCTCCCTTGTTCAGTAGTAAGGGCACTGATCAGGGAGTCGGCCACTTTAAGGGTCTCAATTGCGAAATGGAACGTTCGCTCCCTGAAAAATCCCACAGTGCACCTCAAGAAACTAGGGAGCATCGGTGCTCATTATGCGTCCTTACCAGAAATAACATCACATTTCTGAAGCATGAAACAAGCCACACAAATGAACGCGTTAACTATAACAACACACAATAGAAAACTTAAAAAGACGGACCGTGTTTTTTATATTTCAACAAACACAATGCTAGACTACAGAACTAAAATGCAATATGAAAATTATATTAGTCTTCCATGTTGTTTATTAATTCCAGTGATGATGTTCTATGTTGTCCGTTGACCCTGCAGGTAATCACGTCACTGGAATTCGAGTGATCACCGTCCCAACATCGTGTACCTGATCGACTGATTCACGAGCTCAGGAGCTGATTGAGATGCACTCTTTGATTAGCATACTCAGGTCTGATTAGAGCTAAACTCTGCCGGTAAAGTGGATTTTGTGGGCCAGATCTGACAATCTCTGGTTTAAATGATTTTCCACATGTATCATACCTTGTATTGGTCAGTGGGACCCAATTTATTCCATGGTTCTGGGTTGTTCTTTCTGTCCCAGCTGTGGATGAAGCAAATGAGTGCAAAATGATTAAGACATGCATGATAATACTAAATACAACGATGGCATGAACGTCTGAGCAGCACTGTTGTTATCTCCCAATTGTTTGGGTCAGGTCAAGCTATGAAGAATCACAAATCTGATTTATCGGTCTCTATAAGAATTGTTCCTCGATGAAAAAAAAAGGGCGCTAGGCCTTTTATTATCTATTGTGAGAGACAGATGATTAATGAATTGGTATCTACCATAGAACAAAAGCTTACCAGACATCTGGATTACGCAAGGCCAGGCGAGCCAAATATGACAGCGACATGGCGCATCCACCGCCAATGAAAATAAACAGGGGGATCAACTATGATGAGATGAACAAAAAACAAAATAAAAACAAATATAAAGCCATGTAGTAAACTTTGAAATCATGGTTGAGGACCATCTAGTATGGTGGTTCACAATTGGTTTCGCTGCAGAACATACTTTTCAGCGTTTAACATTAAATCGAATTTTTTTGTTGTTTTACGTAAACAAATAACATTTCCAAAACTGCATTACAGACTTCCAGTTGAAAACCACATTTCTAGATTATACAGTAATGAATCACATTACGAAACCCAAAAGCTTTCAAAGAACTCAAATATAACAAATCCGTGTTCCTCCTAAAATCTCCCACAGCTTCAAAACTTCACATGCGTTCACAGCATTCGGAAGATGTGGACCAAGAAATTAAAATATGGAGCCAGCAAACAAAGAAATATTAATAAAAAGATAAGAGCTGTACGAGCCCAAAACTACGTGTTACTCGTTGTCCTTAATTTAACACGCTCGTCCTTGAGCTCCAGAAAGCCTGGACTGTCACGTGACACGAAGGCCTCCTTGTGTTAAGTGCGCATATACAATAAAACCTGTTTTAATCAAACGTAAATTTCAAATTCACCCAATCATTTCGTATGGTAAAATCAATACTATGGTAAAAGGTCTTGTTTAACGTACATGTTTGACAGCTGCGACTCGTTTAACACTTTTTACATATACCTGAAGTAGTGGCAACTTATGAGTATTTGCTATCTTCACAAATCATTTAATTGGTATTTATCCAAGTTCCTATATCTTTACTAACTTATTTTCAGATTGCACTAAAATAATGTACGTTAGCCGACGAAAACGCTCAAGGTAAACATTTCCATAAAAGCGTAACGTTAACGTTATTATTTTAATGAATTCCTTTAACTTTCCAGGCCTGTGAATCACTATTTTAAATAATTTCGTGATATTTAATCAATAATTATTTGGGGTTTGATTAATTCATGTTTGTTCAGAGGTATTAATAGGCTATATAGACTGGTGGCATGTCTAGCATTCCGCAGCAGAGACGCTAACAGGCTAGCGGTGCGTTAGCGTCTCTACAACTCCGATTACCGCCGCCTTTTACAGGATAAATCCTCCTGAAATCACCATTCACTTACGGCAGGGTGGTTTCTGAGTTGTCGGCTGACTGTGCTCAGCATCGTGATTAATGAGATGATACAAAAATCTCCCAAAATTGTACAGAAAGACACGGATAAAGCGCGGCTCGTTAGCGAGCTTTTCCAGGACCTCTCCAGCAATGAGGGAAAAAAACACAGTCCACGGGGGGTTTATAGAGCTTGCCTGTTTTCTTATTTTATAACTTGACCTACTTGTCATCGCATTTACGTTAATAAATACTTATTATAATGTCATTTTTTTTACATTTTAACAAAATAATGCTTATAAAATGTATGAATCGATGATAATGTAATTATACACGAAGGTATTTTGTAAAGGCGGTGCTGTGGAGACCCATTTTTTTTTATCGCTGAGCTGATCTAAGGTCAGTGTGAGTTCGCAGGCTCGACCTAGGACGTTATAGGTCGAAACTATTTTTGCGTTTATAAAAATGTATAACATCGATAAGACACTGATAGGTTTGACTCACGCACACTTATTTCTGTTTGTAATTTGTTATCTGTGTACTTTTAAAGGGTCTGTTTCACCTGATTTGCACATGAGCAGTAAACGAGTTGGGTTGTAAATGTCAGTCCAACAAAATCAGTCACTTGAAAACATGTCTGGGTCATATTTCCCCTCAAAGGTTAAAAAGATGATAATAAAAATAATAAGATGCCGTTATAACTAATATACGAATGTGTGTACACACACATATATATATACACAAATCTATGTGTGCATAAATGTATACAACAAACAATCCTGACTGCAAATTACAGGTACAAAATATTGATTGATTTATATATTGATATTGAACAAATGTATAAATTAATAAAGCTAAGTTAATATATAAATGTATTCTAAAATATATATTAAAATAATACTACTATGAAACAGACATGTAATTATAAGAAATTATTTTAAAACGTCACAAAAAAGCTTGTGTGTTGTAATTTTACACAACAATAATATTTATTTATACTAAATTGAGCAATAGCTGTTTACCTCTGAAAATGTTAGTTTACAAGAATATATATATTCATTACATCACATCCATGTAATATACAATGTGTCTGGAAAGGCAGCATTGTTTCGGGTCACAGATCTCTGAACCTTATACTAAATTATGATCCTGCATTTGCTTCTTTATATTCATGGCATGTGTTAACAAATGCACCTTAAAATTCAGTTTATAAAGCCTAAAAGTGCTCGGCTTAAAATGAGCACAAGATTAAAATAACAGAGAGGTAGAGAAAAGGAGAAAAGCTCTTCATCATCGTTTCAGCCAGGACAGCCTCGGGGCAGCTTGTTCAAACGGTGAGTGTGGAAATGTAGTTTAGCTGCTCTGCCAGTTCTCCTCTGCTGGCTCTTTTAATCAGATTGCCTTCCTGACATCCGGCCGTGTTTGTTTCCCTCCAATTTCATTTTCTGCTTTGAATTGCACATTAACCTTTCCTCGGAGTTCCTGTTAAGCAAACGACGACTGTTCTCTATTGCGATCACGATTATGAAAGGTGGATGGCTGACTCTCGTCAGGAAGCCTACATTTCATCCAGTTTAACTGCGTCTTCTGCTTCAGTCCATTCAAGTCAATGCACGAGAGGCCAATGCTACTCTCTTCCCTCGTTTAGATCAAATCTTCTCCAATGCACGTATCAGTAGCCTACAATGTATTGCAATTTACTAAAACGAGGGAACATATGATAAGCCTATGGACAAGATAACGTTTTTGCATCTATTCTGTAACAAGTGAGCATGAGAGAAGTATGAAATCAATAAGGTTACATTTTCTCAAGCTTTCGAAACGCTATAGGTAGGTGACGCCGCCTACTGGTCAGAAGTGAAACAAAACTCAGCTCAAACGTACAAAAATGTTTAAATTCAAGTTTTATGTATTAGTTAAAATGACCAAATCATATACTATTACATATGAATCGTCTGTATAGTGTGTGGCTAAACTCCATTGTTGGAATTAGTTTTTAGTTCGTTTGATGAGAGCTTGTTAACTAGGCTAATTAAGCTGTGTTAGTAAAACTAATTATTAAAAAAATCGGAAATAATTAAAACCACCGGTTTACAGATTACGATTATAGAATGTGTGTGTGTGTGTGTATATATATATATACGATGTGTCAACTGAAATCACGTGACTTTGGTGCTCTGAATCAATAGTTCAAAACAAATGATTCACAAGGGTTTTAAAGCTTCACGAAGAGCTCATCGCTTCCTTAAAAGGTGTGGTTGCAAACAGACACCACGAAGCCATTCATGTCCAGAGCGTGTGTTTAATATCGTTTGGTTGTTTTTCTCCCTCCAAACAGAGCGGGAACACGATGCTGGCAGACGTTCCCCAGTGACAGCTGGTCATCGACATCTTCTAGAAACCTGATTGAGGATCCCTTTTATTTAAACACCCATTAGGATTCTAAACAGATCGCTTCGTAGAGACGCAGAGTAGAATTAATCTATAAAATTCCAATTTTATTCGGACATAAGGATACAGTATAATGCAGATGATTGTTTTTTTTGTAAAAAATAATTTCAACTCCCTAAATAGCCTATTCGTTTTGCGGACTTTAAACAATACGCATGAGACACATGAATATAAATATGACATCTAGTATGAAAAAGCCATGTTTTGACATGATTCATCTATACAGGTGTTTGTGCATTACATACGAAAAGTAAACAACACACACTTTTTGGGGAATGCAATGACAATCAGACTTTTAACAATTTACTAACCTAAATTAAGACTACAATTAAGGCAGAACACACCTGTCTGACCTCTCAAATGTCTAGGAGGTATATATAGAAATGAACTGAATTGTGGTTGGCTCGCTGGAGGGAGTCCTCCAGTACAACCGGCTCTAGTGTGTCTACCTTATGTAGACTTTTAAATTGGATCTTTATCCAAACTTTTCTTTTTGATTTCACCTTATGAGCAAGACAGATTATGATTAGGCACAGACACACGTTTGCACTGTCCCTTTGTTACCATGGATACCATTTTGAGAGATGATGGGCAAATATATCCCATAATTAAATGTTATAATAACAATATTTCGAGTGCTAAAACATCACCTCTTAAGTACACTAATGATGGAGTTAGTGTGGTATAGTGTTTAGAATAAACGTCTGTCTGTCTCAGGGGTCCAGACCCAGACATACATGTGCACACGCACACACATACAGGGTTACACTCTTCAGTGTGTCGTCTTCTTAGGAGACTTTCCAAATTTGGCATCCAGTCCAAGGCCTGAAAGACAGAGCACAGTCATGGCTGAGCTTATTATATATCCGTTCACTATGGCAGTGCAACTCTGGACTGATTATTAGTACTGCTCAATATAGAACTACTCAACTTTAACAAGCTCAGAAGTACAAGACTAGACATACATCATCGTATATGCGTTTATAAATGAACATTTTTAATCTAAAATCTTATGCTCAAATGCTGCAAATTAAGTTTTTAATTGCACCCATGTATAAACGTCTTCAACTGCATTTATTTTAGTGCTGGGCAACGATTAATCGTGATTAATCGCATCCAAAATAAAGGTTTTTGTGTACATAATATGTGTGTGTGTGCTGTGTATATTTATTATGCCTAGATTTACATACAGATGCATGCGTGTTTACATAGAAAAATATGTTATGCTTATATGTTTTTGTTTTTTTTTTTTCCCGGTCTTATGCTTATATGTTAAATATATATGCATTTTCAAAATACATACTGTATGTGTATGTCTTTATATATACACAATAAATATACTGAGTTGTTTTGAATGCAATTAATCGTTGACCAGCACTAATTTATTAAGTTAAAACATATTACATATTTTTGTCATATGGGGTCAGTAACATTCTTCTTTTAGAAATTAATAATTTTATACTAAATTTTTGTAATATTAAAAAATAATTTTCTTCCATAAATGCAGTTTTTTAATCTTTCTATTCATCAAAAAATGCTGAAAAGTGTGTTTCCAAAAAAAAATTATTAAAGCAGCACAGCTGTTTTCAACATTGATAATAATAAGCGTTTCTTCAGCAGCTAATGAGCATGTTAAAATCATTTCTGAAGGATCATGTGACACTGAAGATGGAAGTAACAGCAAATTCAGCCTTGCACCACAGGAATTTTTAAATATGTTCAAATAGAAAGCAGTATTTTTGATGCATTAGAGACTTCATTTTGAATCATAGTCCTTGTGTGTTGTTTGAATCAATAGGAGTATTCCCAATATAGTTTTGAGAACAGATCACTCACCCAGGAAGACAAGGATGGTACCAAACCACTGCATAGTGTTGATGACGTTCCCAAACAGCAGCACAGACCCCAAGATGGTGAAGAACTTCCGTGTGGTTGTGATGATGGAACAGGTGAGCGGCCCAAAATACACCACCGTCATGAAGATGAAAGTCTAGGAGAAGAAAGATGAGGAGAATAAAACCCTGGATTATCAGCTCGTTCTCATTAAGGCGTTGAAATGAAGGAGGGTGCTGTTCTGTTTTTAAACAAACAACAAACCCACCTGTCCAAGAGCGCTAGTGATGCCGAACAGGAGGATATTATAGATGATGCCAGGATAGCGGTCAGCAAATGACAAAAACTCCCACACCTCCCCTGTCCAAAGCACAACTGTGTAGAAAGAAAGAGCGGGAGATAGTGTAGTTATTAGCTGGTTTGTATATGCTAGATTTGATTTTCTCATGCTAGCTGCAGTCATCACATTCAGCTGTTTTAAAACCTTTTAAAAATGTCATAACGAGGTTGGCAAGTGACTTTACCCACCGAAGCCACGGCTTGGCAAAGCGTTCATTTTGGACTCCGTATTACTTCACATTTGCATAGTTGAAAGAGAAACTTTACAAAAACTATTCATTATTTCTGATAACTTCAGAGAGCACCACAGGACAGCTCTGGTTTCATAATGAGAGGTTTGGAAGGAAGGAAGTTTGCTGCATGTGTGATGAGATTAAAGATTAAAATTGAGGAACAGATGCCTTTCAGAGCTGAGGCAGACAGACTGAACAGCTGCTGGAGATCAGCAGGGTTGCTTCTGTCAGGCCTGAAATAATAACAGCAGCAACACTAACCGTAGAGCCAGAGCTCCCCCTGCTGGAGGAAAATACAGGGACACGGATGGAAATACTATATAAATCATATATCAGGGTATTCAAATGACATCTAAAATCTGTGACATCTTTAATAACAGTACTTTCACTAGCAGAGTGTCAAATGATTAAATGATAACTCACTTATTCCAAGGACTAGTGTGGACCACATGTTGACGTTCAGCATCATGTGATTGGCTCCCGTCTGAAACCGTGCCCTCATGTGGTCCTGAGCTACACCGGTCAGCCCATCCAGAGTCAGAGAGAGCAGCTATCAAACAAACACTCACAGCTTTAACCAGAGAACAAGCAGTGGTATATAAGGGAGAGACAGGAATAAATTCAAAGAGAGACCAACCAGCAGCATCTCTCCAAAGCCAAATGTGTGTTCGTCTGAAGTGCTGGAGCCTTTGTTGGGTTTGTAGAGGAAGAGAGCGACCCCGGTGACGATTAGAAACACACACAGATACTTAGCCATGGGGTATTTCTTCCTTAGGATTGTGACACCCAGAATCATCACTGCGGAACCAAAGGGACAAAAGCACAATGAGAAGATGTGAGCAACACCATCAATCAGCAGGCGTTTCTGTTGGGTGCTTAAAAAGAAGTGCAGGAACAAAGAGGAGTTAGCCATATGGCCAACAAACATAAGTCAAAAAATATGGCCATATGGGAATATGTGCTCACTGTTAGTCACTGAACAGCAGTGTTGGGCACATTACTTAAAAAAAGTAATTAGTTATAGTTACTAGTTACTTATTAAATAGTAACCGAGTTACAGCCTTATAAAAGTAACTAATTACCAGGGAAAGTAACTATTGCCTTATTAAAAAAAATTAAAAATCAAATGGCAAACTTGGATGCTCCCAATATTAAATGTTAAATTAATGAAACTGACTGGTGGTGGTGCTTGTTTATCATTTAATGCTTCTATAAAAACCAGGGCAAAGAATTATAAGATAACAAAACTACTACGAATTCTACTGCTAATAAGAATATAAAACGCAGTAAGTATTTAATGAGCTGCAGGGTTTATGAATATTAATCACCAAGTATGCGTTCGCTCGAATTGATTTGCTGAAATCAAAACAGGGACAATAATAGGTGAGCGCCAGCCAATAAGATTGTCATTAGCTCAGTAGTCCCGCCCACTACCAGAGAAACCGGCAGTTCTTAAAAGTAGAGGAATTCCGAATGAAATCCGTTATTCTGACACGAAAACACAACAAAGAATATCGTTTACATGTAGCGCGTCAAGTCTGCATGTCATGAAAGACTCTTGCTCTTCATCTTTCTAAAGAACCCGAGCGTCTTCACAGAGTTTATGGTAACGTTACGTCAAATACAGCTACACTGCGCATTTATTGAGATGGACTGAAACATGCTAATATTATAATAAATTATAGTAACGCCACATTTTATTGTGAGTAACGGTAACGGCGTTGTAACGGGGAACAGTAATTCGTTTGATTACTCGTTATTGAACAAAATAAGGCAGTTAGTAACCCCGTTTATTTAAACGCCGTTATTCCCATCACTGATGAACACATGAGGCAAGCATAAATTTTTTAATCTAAACAAAAATACATCCAGATTAAATATGAATAAGAAGTACAGTGGCCAAAAAGTATTTGGACAGGAAATGTTATTTAAGTGTGTTTGTGCCATTCTTTCTTTAAATAAATAGCCATTCAGATGGATATTTCTATTTATTGTAATGACTCCATTTAGTGTCCAAAAACAAAAATGTTGAGCCCACTGTTTAGTCTTTTGTGCACTACCATTCAAACATTTCAGGATGGATTTACTTTATTTTTCAAATGTTTTTTTTTAATGTTTACCAAGAGTGTATTTATTAAATCAAAGCATAGTAATATTGTAAAACAACTGTTTTCTATCTGAATATATTTTAAAATGTAATTTTGTTCCTGTGACGGCAAAAATTAATTGATTTACTCCGGTCTTCGGGGTCACA
The DNA here is from genome assembly GCA_032361145.1 of Enteromius fasciolatus. Taxonomy (NCBI): domain Eukaryota; kingdom Metazoa; phylum Chordata; class Actinopteri; order Cypriniformes; family Cyprinidae; genus Enteromius; species Enteromius fasciolatus. The sequence continues at coordinate 2,818,582 of JAUMHR010000090.1, forward strand.
CAACCCTTCTAAAATTATTAAAATAATTTAAAATGCATTTTAAAAATTACTTATTTTTGTGAAAACTATGACGCAGTTCTTCTGGATTCTATGGTAAATAAAAAGTTGAAAAGAACAGAATTTAATAAAAAAATTAATTGTTTGTATGATTAGAAATGCCTTTTGTCACGTGGTGTTTATTGCACCTTTGCTGATTGAATGTATTAAGTAAGGGATAATGTAGAGGCAGGGGCTTATTTCGCAATAACTACCGGCTACCTGTATATTATCCCGCTTATTACACGGCTACTTGCCACATAATGAAAAAAAACTGAACATGAGTATGAATTTGAAACATTTTATTGGCGCATTTGTTTCAAATTAACATTTTCATCCTTCCACGAAACGATATAGTACCACGTGACTAACATTCAACCATAAGACAA
>JAUMHR010000090.1:2819106-2846808 GCA_032361145.1 Enteromius fasciolatus
CAGGTGTCCCCGACTAAGCAAGCCAAAAGGCTACGTTGGCATAGAAACAAAACTCAGCGTGGGAGAAAAAAACCTTGGGAGAAACCTGGCTTAGTGGGGGCCGGTTCTCCTCTGGCCGGGAACCCGACACCTAGTCCCTAGTCAAGGAGGAGTAAAGGGTGGCGGAGGGATGCACAGAACGAAGATGCTAAGGAATGGAAGTCGGCGATATTTACGGGAAAGATTCTTAGCTCTGATAGGGTAATCAGATTATAGAATGATTGGAGGCAGCTGATTAATCACATGCTCCTCCCGAAATTTGTTAGTAAAACATCATACATTAGTACCTGTAAAAAACATATTAGTACCTAGTCCCTTTTGAAAGCTTACTGCCTCAGTGACTGTTTTTTAATTTGTTTTTGTCTTGAGAGTATATGCTGCCTGCGTAAGTAGCATTTTTTGCTTTCGGATGCAGCCAAAGAAACTAATTATGACCTAAGCCAAGGTTCCATAAATCTGGACCTTGAGGGCCATGGCCCTATAGGGTTTAGCTCCAACTCTAATCAAAGACACCTGAATAAGCCAATCAAGGTCTTTAGTGTTGCTAAAAAATGACAAGCTTGAGATTTCAGATTTGATGAACCCTTGTCCAAGCCTTTGCAAGAAGCTTTTAATATTTGTCGAAGTCAGTTTCTCTAGGCTTGCAGCATTAAATATGCATTCACAATGACAACTATTTTGCAGTTGCTGCATCACGTCATTGCACAACTGCATGAAGCTGACCTCTGCTTCAAACTCTTATAAAGTTGAATGGTTTCCAACCACTTTCCTGTGGCAAACTGCTGTCAATATGAAGTCTCTGAATAGTTAATTTTTTGGTGAAGATCAAATAAATATACCGTAATGTATATGTTCTCTGACTAGTAACTATGACTTGCAATATAAGTGAATCTTCGTTTATGAGCTCAGCACTTTCAAGTCAATATCTTTAGTAATTTCTCAAGCATTCAAACATTTAGATTGAATGCAAGAGAAGGCAGTTGCAATGCAGCTTTTCGTTGCATTGACCTTCTCATTCTCCATCCCGCGGATACGAGCACCATGGCGCTCACTCATTAGCACAGCTGCTACCATAGCGAGGTAATGTGACTCATCAACGTTACTGATCACCCAGTGGGCTTCTCATCAACAGGTTGCTAAGCTTTACTGATTCACTCTGTAGGGATTAGGACAAAAAGGTCAGGGTGAGCAAGGTTTTGATTACAAAAGGATTACAAAAAAAAACCTTGGAAATGCCCCACCCAAAGCTAAAGGTAATATTTGCCTTTAGAAATGCATTTCCTGTGTTTTCATTGCATAAACTTAACTTAAACATAACTTTCTTGTCACAGCCATACTTGCATCAGAGTTACTGTATAAGGAGAGGCTACATCTGTTTCTGCGCTTGTCTATTGTGTTAACATTTAGCAGGAACGTTAATGTTCAGATGGCACACTGTATAGATGTATATTATAGAGTCCAGACAAAGTCCAGACAGTTTTCATTTTGTTGTTTCATACAAAATTAAGTGCTGCATCTTGCAAATTTGGTGAGCTAAAAGTACTGAAAGCAGATTAAAAGCAGAAAAACCTATAGATTTCCAAGCCATGCTCTATAATTCTCATTGTGGGTGGCTATTAAAAATGCCTTATGATTGATATGGAATTAAACAAATGCAATTCAAAGACACTCCATGGCATTCCAGGTGGGAAGGTGTGTGAAATAAGATGTCATCCTATAAGGGGACAAAAATTAATAATTGTATTTCTTTTCAGTGTTCTAAATCTAACTGACTTGGGATATAATAGAGACAGAAAGTCTGTTCAATGTCACTGTCATTGTTTTCGTCAGGAAAGCAATTGCTAAGGCCGGTGTGCAGGATAACGCTGCCCAATCCGGGGCCATAATACCGGCCAAAAGTGAACCCAACAAAGAGATCTGCAGCACCGTTGATTGGACTGTGAGTTAACTCATTTATCTTTCAACAAACAAAGTAGCATTCCAAACTGTTAGCATTTTCATTTATCTCAGTTAGCAGGAAACTCCAATGCATGACACAGTAATCCATATTAATCTCTGTAACTTCTGTTTAACTTACTGGTTAGTTGTCTTTCACAGGAAAATGCCCAGTTTGGTCAACACGTGTGGTTTGAGACCAGTCCTTCAGGAGATTTCTGTTACGTTGGAGAGACGTATTGTTTTGCAAAGTCACTGGTAAATGACTCATATTTGTATACTGAAAACGATCAACAGCAAAATGAATAGTTTGAAGTAGTGTCGCTTCTTTTGCATAAAAAAAGATTTTTTTAAAAATCCTTGCACCAGAGCTCCCTCTACTGGTTAGATGTGATCAGCAAAAATTCAGATGTATTACTAAATTGCCAATTGTTGTGATTTATTTTGTTTTCTCAGCAAAAATCTCTTCCTCGGCACAAATGTGCGTCCTGCAAAATAGCTGTTCACACTGTATGCATGGATCAGCTGGAGAAGGTTAGATGATTGTTGTAAAGCTGAAAAAAATACAATGTTTTTGACTTTTCATTTCAACAAATGGATTGTTCCCCACAGATTAACTTCAGATGTAAGCCATCATTTAAAGATCCAGGGATGAGAAATGTCCGAGAGGTAAGACTTTCTGTTCCTTAAAATGAGCTTTAATATTTAGTTTTGTTAAACAACTGAGCTGGTTTGTGTTTTAGACTCCAAACATGAGACATCACTGGGTCCATAGGAGACGGCAAGATGGAAAATGCAGGCAATGTGGAAAGGTCAGTATAAGACTCATAAAATATGAAACATGTAATCATCCAGAAAGTATTTATGGCCTAATTTCACTCTTTCCTCAGGGTTTCCAGCAGAAATTCACCTTTCACAGTAAAGACATCGTGGCCATCAGCTGCTCATGGTGTAAGCAAGCAGTAAGTGTTGCACATCTGACAAAAGTTCAAAAGTTTGGGGTCAGAAAAATTTATTTATTTATTTTTTAAGAAATAAATGCTTTTATTTAGCATGAGTGCATTATTAAAATACTTTTTTCTTTGTAACAAATTAATTCTATTTTAAATACCTTCATTGTGGTTTTCACATAAATATCAAACAACCCTGACTGAAATGTTTTAGCATATTAGAATGATTTCTGTTTGTGACTGAAGATAATGGCTCCTGAAACTTTAGTTGTGCTGCTTCAGGAATAAATTACATTTCAAAGTATATTAAAATATAAAGCCATTTGAAATGTTAAAATGTAGACACATTTTAAAATACACTTTTGATCAAATATCAATCAGTGCACTCTGCTATGTGTCTTACAGTATCACAACAAGGTGACCTGCTTCATGCTGCAGAAAATCGATGAGACGTGTTCTCTTGGAGCTCACGCGGCTGTGATCATCCCTCCAACCTGGATCATCAGAGTCCGCAGACAGCAGGTACCATCTGACCTGAAGAAAATGGGGTTTACACAAAATAATAGTGTTATATCCACTGTTTTCTTGAACAAATAGACATTCAAAAATCGTACTTGCTTAAAAGCTTTGAATATTATATATGTATATCTTGCAAATGCATTTTTAAATAGTGATGTCATTTTATGATGCAGTGTTTTAGAGTGGTGAAAGGAGGTCACCTGCATTGATGAACTAAAATGTAAACAAAAAAAGTGTGAGAATGTCTACAAAGATGCCTATAAACGGTCCCTATTATACAGGCATCATTGAAGAGCAGTAAAAGAAAGAAGAAAACATCCCTGAAGGCCAAACCCTGCAAGAAAGCCACAGAGGTAACAAACACAGCTGAACCTTTGAACCTTAGTGAATAAAACTGATATGCTTTTATATATGACAGGATTTCAATATTTCATTCCCTGCAGGATGGCAAATGGAAAAACTTTATTGTGCGGCCGATTCCTTCTCAGCTCATGAAGCCTCTTCTGGTGTTTGTCAATCCAAAGAGCGGCGGGAACCAGGTCAGAAGCGACACTTAAAGTTCCTGGCGCATAGAAACATTATTTTACAGCTGCATAATAGCACTTCTTGTTCTTTTCTGTAAAGGGAGCGAAAATCATCCGCTCTTTGATGTGGTACCTGAACCCCCGGCAAGTGTTCGACCTCACTCAGGGAGGCCCGAGAGAGGGGTAAGAGGTGATAGATCCTACTTTCTTTCTTTCTGCACTCTGAACTTGTTCTCTTACACTCTCTGTTCCTCTTTTTAAGGTTAGAAATGTACAGCAAAGTGCCCAACCTGCGTGTCCTCGTTTGTGGCGGCGACGGAACGGTTAGTCAAATATCTGCTCTTATCTAGATGAAACCGGATGGTGGGTAATATCATTTCTGCTCATACTGTTTCAGTATGTGCACAGTATGCAAATTTTACAACAGCGCAATAAGCTGGACATGCTCAACTTCAACTGCAACTGATTCAAGTCAAATGAAATGAAATGTATTAGGCATCACACACCACTACTAAAATAACACTAACTGATCCGAGCCAGTCTCTCAGATATTGAATGTAAATGAATTTCATCATGGTGACCCTCAGTTTAGGAAGTTCATGGGGTCCGTCATGTGATTTCTATGCTTTGTTTGAACAGGTTGGCTGGATTCTCTCAGTGCTGGATGAGCTCCAGTTGAACCCTCAACCAGCCGTGGCCGTGCTTCCCCTCGGGACAGGAAATGACCTGGCCAGGACTCTCAACTGGGGCGGGGTACGAACCTAAATACGCTTGATTGTAATGTTCTAATAAAGCTTAGGTTGTACATTTCCTTGGGCATTCAAATATAAGATGAGGTTTTGTTTTACGGCATGAGGTTTGTGGTTTAAATGCAGTTTTTACTGCTGACACATTCTTAAAGTGCCATAACAAAAGAAAATATCCCCACTATTTGTTAACCATTACAATGTGTGAACTTGTTGACTTTCAGGGCTACACAGATGAACCGGTGTCTAAGATCTTGTCCCATGTTGAAGACGGCAACATCGTCCAACTGGACCGATGGAACCTGAGCGTGGAGCCCAATTTAGAGGCCAGCGAGGAGGAGAGAGACGAGCACCAGACCGACAAGGTCAGCTGACACCACTAGAGGGTGCTAGACTTTAGCATAAGAACACCATCCTTCTAGCTTCACCACAAAGTCAAGCAAGAATGAGGGTGTAAAGATTTTATAAACTCCTGTGTTAAAATGAATGGTAATGTGTTTTCCATGTCTATTTCAGCTTCCCATTGACGTCTTCAACAATTACTTCAGCCTCGGATTTGATGCGCACGTGACCTTGGAGTTTCATGAATCCCGAGGTGTGCTCACTCTCTCGTGTAATTTGAATTTGGTTTATGAAGTGAAGGTTTGCATACCGTATATAAAATCTGCGGTTTGTGAAAGGATTCAAATTTTTAAGACGTTGTTTTGTTTCCTCAGAGGCTAAACCAGAACGGTTCAATAGTCGACTTCGCAATAAGATGTTTTATGCAGGGGTGAGTGTGTCTGTCCAAGAAAGTCATGTAGATATTTTAATTCTTTTTGTAATGTAGAAAATGTTACATATTTGTGCTCCTCTGCAGACAGCCTTCTCAGACTTTTTGATGGGCAGCTCCAAAGATCTGTCCAAACACATCAGGGTTGTGGTAGGTTTATATAATATGAACCAATGTATTTGAAACTGGAAATATAATTAAAATGTATTTTATACACACACACACACATATATATATATATCACCTAAACTACAAATAAAGTCAGTACTATTGATTAGCGTCATAAAAGTTGTGAGCCTCATAAAAACTGAATTGTAAAAATAGTACTACACCACATTAACATAATGGCACAAATATATACAACGTTCCCTCATATGCTTTTTCTTATTTCCTGTGCAGTGTGACGGTACTGACCTCACTAGTAAAGTGCAGGATATGAAACTGCAGTGCCTCTTGTTCCTCAACATCCCCAGGTAAACTGACCTGAAACAGAACTGTGCAAAACAAATGTTTTATTTAACTTCCATTTAAGAGAACCTATGTACACTCCTGTATTGATTCGTGCGCTATTTGATATAGATCCTTTTAATTTTGGCATAACAAAATTTAAATTGAGGAAAAAAAACTAAACCATTTCAACTATGTGACATCAAATTTCATGTCATCGAACCACGACAGGAAACCTGGTCTGAAAACCTCATTATAAAAAGAGATTCGTTGTTCCAAATTATGTTTATTCCAGGATAAAATATAATCTAGACACAAGAAACTAGTCTAGAGTTCATTAAAATGAGATTATCCTGACTGAGCTGGGCATTATGTTCTGTAGATATTGCGCAGGTACGACGCCATGGGGGAACCCAAGTGAGCACAATGACTTTGGGCCACAGAGACATGACGACGGGCTCATTGAGGTGATTGGCTTCACCATGACCTCTCTGGTGAGTTTTGGCTTTGGTCCTTTTATGGTTTTGTTCTACATTTGCCCTTGAATCTATCCAAATGTCACTGCTCTCTTTCTACAGGCGACGCTGCAGGTTGGAGGACATGGAGAGAGGCTTCATCAGTGTCAGGAGGTAACCCTGACAACCTATAAGCCCATTCCTGTGCAGGTGGATGGAGAACCCTGCAGATTGGCTCCATCCGTCATCCGCATCACCCTCAGGAACCAGGCCAACATGCTGCAGAAGACCAAGAGAAGAATCTCCCTACCACAACTGTATGAGTCAGTATCATCTACTGTATCTATCTCTCTGTCTGTTGTCTGTCCGTTCATCCGTCTATCCATCCATCCATCTGTCCTCCGTACATTTATCTGTTTGTCTATCTGCCTGGCATCCATCCATCCATCCATCCATCCATTTATCTGTCCATCCATCTATCTATCTGTCTATCTGTCCCTCCTTCTGTCAATATGTCCATTGTCCATCCATCCATCTATCCATCCATCCGTGTGTCTGTCTGTGCGTCTGAAAGTCTATCTATCTATCTGTCTGTCTGTCCATCCATGAGTGTGTCTGACTGTCTATCTATCTGTCTGTGTCTGTCTGTCCATCCATCTATGTGTGTCTGTTTTTCTATCTATCTGTCCTGTCTGTCTGTGCGACTATCTATCTATCTATCTATCTATCTATCTATCTATCTATCTGTCTGTCTGTCTGTCTGTCTGTCCATCCGTCCGTCCATGTGTGTGTCTGACTGTCTATCTATCTATCTATCTGTGAATCTGTCTGTCCCTCGTCCGTCCGTCAGTCCATCTGTGTGTCTGTCTCTCTATCTATCTTTCCTGTCCATCTGTCCATTCTTCTGTGTGTCTGTCTGTCTATCTATCTATCTGTGAATCTGTCTGTCCCTCGTCCGTCCGTCAGTCCATCTGTGTGTCTGTCTCTCTATCTATCTTTCCTGTCTATCTGTCCGTCTGTCTGCTAATCTATCTGTCTGTTGTCCATCTGTCCATCCATACATCTGACTGTCTATCTTTCTTTCTGTGTGTCTGACTGTCTATCTATCTATCTGTCCGTTGTCCATCCATACATCTTTCTTTCTTTCTTTCTGTCTGTCTGTCTGTCTGTCCGTCTAAATGGCATTCAGTCCTAGAAGAAATCTGATTTCTTCTTTTTTCCTCGTATGGATGTAGTCAGCAGCCCATCACAGAGAAAGTGCAGATCCAGGTGAACCGTATCAGCATGCGTGATTATGAAGCTCTTCATTATGATAAGGAGCAGCTCAGGGAGGCCTGTGAGTATCTCTTCTTCCTCTCTCTTTTTCACAGCTCTGAGAACCTACTCATGCACTCCCTGTAAGGCTTCTGTTTTTCAAATATCGCTTAATTTAAACCGATCCTAACCTGCGTTTTCCTCTTTTCTTTCACCATCTCAGCGATTCCTATGGGGATAATTACAGTTCCCGGAAACAGTGATTTGGAGACGTGTCGGCTGCATATCGAGAAGCTACATGAGGTGCTTTTCAGCTTATTGAATCCTGGATATAAACGTGCCAACAGGCCGATTTGGCTACAACCCCCTTCCTCATTTGTAGAGGTTAAGGGGAGGATCTGAACTGTCAAAGTCTGGCTTGATGTCAACATGAAATCACAATTGACTATTTACCTTCTTAATGAATGGTTACTTGTCCGATTCATCTGTTAATGTTATCCCCAAAAAGTAATCATTCATCAAAATACAATAACTTGCTCCACCTCTAAAAGAACTTTCCTTTTCTGTGACATCATCAAGCCCTTTTATTGTCAACTCTGCCCATTTGCCATAAAACACCCTAATAGACTTTTTGTTGTTGCTGTTGAAAATATTGTTTCAATCATTTGTAAGTTAGATAACTGGGTTGCAGTGGTGACTTTAAATAAGTCATTCGTGACTAAATAAGAATACGTCTGTGTTAGTGCTACCTCTTGGAAAGAAAAGACATTTTTTCATTTAATTTAGCTCAAAATCTATTTCCTGTGGTGACGTTAACACATCTTTGAAAGACAAACGATGTATTTTACTTTAAGAGTCCCTTTCCACTATAATTACCACTATTCATGCCAAACATGTTACATTGAGAATGTGACAGCCATTGCACATTAACTTCCTGTTCAATTTCAGTCAGAAAAACACATTGTGACTAATTGAACTCACACAGTGAGGCCATTTTGGACAGGAGCCATTTTTCACTTGTATTTTTTTCCTTTCCTCTCTTTAGGAGGGGGATGGTGTGAACACAGACACACTGCACATGCCAAAACTTTCACCAAAATGGTGCTTTCTGGATTGTAAGTAGAGCATTTCAGGTCAATAAAAAACCAGCACAGAATTGATGTAAAACAATAGTGTTATAGTTATATAAATGTAACTTTGACTCATTTTTGCGATCCATTGTTTTTGACATTTCCAAATCTCTCAAGCGTGATCTTTGCAAACCCCATAATTAGATTTTTCCATTCTTGGACTGTTTACAGCAACTACAGCAGACCGTTTCTACAGAATAGACCGTGGTCAGGTACCGATGAAAGGAAACTTTGACGTTTTACATCTGTGTTGCATGTCACACTGTGCCGATTTCATTGCATTGCATATCTCTGCAGGAGCATCTAAACTATGTGACGGAGATCTCTCAGGATGAGCTTTTCATCTTGGACCCGGAGATGGTCACCAAGGAGACGGTGGGCACATCGCCCGGAATGCCAGGGGCGATGGAAACTGTCGGGGGATGTTCCAACAGCACAGACCAGTTTGCTTTTCCTGCCTGTTCTGCCGGGCCTTCTCCACTGTGCAGGTAGATCGAAACGAGTCACTTCAGATGACAAAATGTGTGGTTAACCTGTATCAACTCATGTTGTTAGGTCTGCAAACAGCTTCTGCACAGCCTCAAGGTGCAATTTTAATGTCGCTTTTTACTCTTAACACAGTCGGCTTGCAGAGTACGTGCGTAGGCAGGTTTAGTTTCGCCTGTGGGCATGAAATTTCTGAGAGTATCCTTGGAAAAACTGCAAAAGTGCCCTCATTAAGGAACTAAAAAAATGTCTTAATGATACTTTTTTTTTGTTAATTTCGCCAAAACAGATGTAGGTTCAGCATGAATTCATAATAGTTAGAATGCACTTTTTTATGCACAACTGATGTGAATGCACTTACCAGTATCATCGTAATATTATGATTGTGCTTTAGGACTGTAATATGGAAAAAGCATGGTGTATGAATATGTTAATTTCCCAGTACCATGATATTACCATCTCATGCCAGTACTGTAGTCCTATCGCAGTGCTTTTTGTTAAGTGTGAAAAAAAAGATATATAGCCATAAATAAACAGTGTTTTAAAAGTTTTGGTTTACGTAATGTGTGTGTGCTGTGTATATTTATGTATATATAAATACACACATACAGTATACATTTGAAAATATTTACACATAAATGTATGCATTTATATTATTTCATTTTATGGTATCTAAAAATATATTGAATATATAAAAATCACATATTTTTCTTAAAGATATACATGCATGTGTTTGTATTTATAAATACATAACTATACCCAGTGTATGCACATATATTATGGAAACATAAACTTTGTTTTTATATTATATTTTTTAATATACATATATAATACTTATAAGAAATCTAAATTAATATACAAGGAACTATTAGAATTAAAAATGTATAATACAAATAATTATTATAATTAGTATCTTAAACTATTTAAATATCAAAATAAAATATATTAAAATCTATTTTATATTATGTATTTTTTCAAAATGTTAAAACACTAGACTATTATTGAATAATTTATTATTATTATTATAAAAAAATGAATTATATCTATATCTATCTACATATATTTATATATGCATTGCATACATTTATTTTAATATTATTATATTTATTTTATACAATGTATTTTATATGTTCAATACATTGTAATATTACATTATAAATACATATATCTTTATACCTATTATTATAGAAATATACAAACAAATAAACTGCATTAGTAAAACAGTTTAAGTATAAAAATGAACTGATATGAATTTCAGAATTCCCCAAACACAAATATATCTGAAGCTTTTGTGTGTGCGGTAAATCCGTAACACTAAACTGAACTGAATGTGTTCCTTCCCGTTTAAAAGTCTTCTGCTCTAGTCTATTCCCTCAGGGGAAGTCTTTTAGTCTGTGTATTTGCGTGCACATCTGATGGCGAGACAGAGAGAGTGAGAGACAGCAACATTTCAGTGCCAAAGTCTCCTGTGAGCGAGCACAAATCTGTGTGTTACTCAAATGTGTGTCCATCCAGGACAGGACAGTCCCTCATAAAGGCCCCTGCTATTAAAATCTCATTTATCTGTGTTTACATTCACCCTCCCCCTGCCTGACGCACAGCAGATCGCTGAAAAAACACATCCCATCTGTCAGACCTCATTGTAGCGCTTGTTCTACTACAGTAAATTATACACATCTCACAAACAATGAGTTTCCCGCCCCCCACAGCATGTAAACACATCATCCTCTCTGTTGTCTGTTCATCCCATCATGCTCTCGCAGGGTTCACCAGACTCATGCTGAAGGCCAAACGGATAGCGCTAACACGGATAGCGACACACGTGTACAAAATAGCGATCCAGAGACTCCCACAAAGCCAGGCTTGTGCAGGTACATATCAAACCGAGCGCTTTGTGGTCGAATTCAGACCTTCATGTTCAAAGCTTTGATTGTTTCCATGACAACATGATTATGCCTTTTTATAGCAAACATTATTACGTTATCCATCCCATGATTCCATGTGCTTAATTGAGGCTCTGCAATGGCCATCTCCAACAAAAGTATACTACAATGGCACAATAATACTATGGTACTTTAAAATATACCATTGCACAGTGTTAGTGAGGGGGGCAGAAGACCCATTTTTAAATTAATATCTTACATAAGCTTGTCTTTGCCCAATGTCTTTCATTTTGAAGGAGGGGAGCAAAAATTATGAATTTGAGTCGTTCAAACACACTTGATGAGGACTCAGTGAATGTGCCAAGGTACATATAATATTTAATAATCATCGCTGGTGAGACACACAGATGTAGTTGGCTTTTATTATGAATTGTGTATTAATATTCCATTTTAATTTCACAGGTTAGATTCGGGCTGGAATGACAGTGATCAAGGTACACACATTTTCTGCATGTATGTATGTGTGTGTGTGTGTGTGTGTGTGTATATACTTGCACACACACACACATGTATATTGTAACATTTATTTAATACAGTTAACTATTATACGATTTTATTTTAATTATAATACAACTTAATACCAATATTTATAATAGTTTGTTTTATTAATAATATTTTATAAAATAGATGAATACTTTATGTATAATATGTAATAATACTCTGGAAGAAATGGAAAACTATGAAAACTATGCATTATAATAATTAAACATTTCATGATAGTTTATTGTATTAAATAATTATAATAAATAATATTTCTAAATAAAAATAAAATATACATTATATAGATTTATGTATTTATTACAATAAAATTATATATTATTGTTATTATAAAATCTCACTACTTATTATAATTATACAACTTTAAATTATATTTGGCAAAACACCAGTATAGTTCTAATTTAAAAATCAATTTTAATATATTTTTTAAATATATTTTTTTAGCAAAGTTTTCTCAGTGTATAATTAGATATTATAAGCAATTGTATTGTAATTTATTAATTAAATAATGTATTTATTTATTTTAAAATATTAAATAACTAATATAACTATATAATTTATCTTTAGAATTAGTATTTTCTACATTTTATTTATTAAAATATATGATCACAAATATATGCATTTGATACAATAAAAGCACTCATATTTTTTCTGCATGTCTTTTAGAATCAGTCAGTTTGATCTTTGATGCCGTGAAGTCTGGCAACCTCGAAAAGGTATTCATAAAAACCTATTTCAGCAGTATCATACATGAGCACTCTGCATTGCCAGACCTTATGGACCTCTTCTCTGGTCGTTCATGTTCTCAGCTGGTTCAGGTGCATGAAGGCGGAGCCAACCTGTTGGTCCAGGACTGTTTTGGCTGCACCCTCCTCCATCATGCAGTTGGTTTAGGCAGTAAAGAGATTGTGAAGTACATCATTGATAATTGTGAGTCGGTTGAGCTTCATTTTTGAATTTTGTAACATTTGACTTGCATCTCAATAATTATCCTTCACTGTTTTTGGTGAACAGCTCCTGCTTGCATCCTGGATGTAACAGAGAAATCAACGTAAGTACTGCTGGAGCCACTATGGCATCTTTTATTCCATTTAATTTGCGGTGAAAGGGATAAAGGAGCTAGTTTTGACGGACATTAATGGTTAGGAGGTGTTTCTCTGTGTTATTTATTCAGAGGGGAGACGGCCCTGCATAAGGCAGCTGCATTGTGCCAGAGAACAATCTGTTATTACCTGGTGGAGGCCGGAGCATCCCTCATGAAGACAGATTTACGGGTGAGAACATTCACATGGACCTTATTTCATAACATTTCCATGGACGATATTTAAACACTTAAAAGTAGTCATATGTTGTTGTTTTTTGGCTAACGTCATTACCTAAAAATGTATCGCCACTCCCGTGCGTATAAGTGTTTTGAAACAGTATCCACAACAAATCCCTCAAAACCCACAAGAACACTGGCCAAACTAATAAATTGTAAGAGAGATGACTGGCACAGACTCGTAATTCACATCTCTCGCACACACACATTCATAACTCATCTATTATCAACAGTTCAAGCTAGCCTTTGGAATTAACACCGGAGGCTTTGGATGAGATGCAGAAATAGTAGCGTTTAAGTACAAAAACCGGACAAATACATTGAAATATATCATCTGATTGATGTCTTGAGGTGTGGCAAACGTAGTATAAGCGGAATAATTGACTAGTTTCCGCTATAGTTAAATATATGATAATTATTTTTCTAATAATTCAAGTTTTTGACATGTCGCGAAGCCCTTGTCTGATGAATACCAATAAACTACTGAACACCAGTGGGCGGGGCTTACGGTGCTGTGATGTATAACGATTTGCCAATGTGCTACTCTGGAGGTGGTCATATGCAAATAATTTTGACAACGTGACGTCACCAATTCTGAAATATTAAAATAAGCATTTTTTAAAAACTTCTTTAAACATGTATTATTATTTTAATAATAAATTACTATTACACGTGTTCAAGATATGTATTTGTATTTTTACCACCGAGTTACATTTAAATGAATTAAGAATTAATTAAGAAACAAATGCCTTTCCCGTATTATAGATTTTATTTAATAATTTTAACTTGTAATCTAATTGATTAATTAAAAAATATCTTTCTATCATTCCGCAGGGTGAAACTCCGAAGATGTTTGCAGAAAGAGCTCGAGACATGGAGTTGGCTGCATACCTAGAAAACCGACAGCACCATCAGATGATCCAGAGGGAGGACCATGAGACGGCTGTGTGACCGGCCTCCGGAACCATCCTTTCCGTCCGCCACCAAACCACAGAGTCTTATCTGCCCTCTCCCATGGCCGGTTTATCCGGTGCGGACACACGTTAGAGTTACTACGAGGCAGCATGTGTGCGGAAGATAGTTTGTTGCTCTCTATATTGATTGTAATGCCAAAAAGACAGTGTTTGTGTCATGTTTCAGAATGCATGAGTGTGCTATGTCACGTCCTGATTTTAGGGCTGCGCAAAACCGCACCGCTCTGCTCCTTAGGACTCAATGTGCAAAATTCAGGGCTGAAATACCATGTATGAAAGTGGCTTTTACTATAAAGAAAACCAGACTAACCTCATGAGAGATTTTACGGGAGAGGTTTTTGCTGCTTCTGATTACATAATATTGACGTTTGAATTTCTGAATGCATATCTAAAAGTCTCACAGATCTTATTTGACCGTAGTCCACTGGAAACTTCCTTTAGCTTGGCTTCCACTTGACGTGTTTGTTCTGATTCCAGATAGACGTTGTTTTCATAGCCTCCTGCGTTTAAGAATGCTTCCTCAGCTGTTGCTTACGGCCAGTTTCTCTCTTTGTGGTAAATGCTTGAACATTCCATTAATTACTACCTTAGCGTTAAATCAATTTCTCTATTCACAATATATTATAAACTGTAATCACTTCTTTATCAGTAGATTTGCCTTTGGTTATTTTACGGCCATAAACGTTGGCCTAATTGAATGAAGGAATGGGATCGTATCTCTTAGCATAGATCGCTTGCACTGACTGCTGTACTTTTAAATGAACATTTTATCGCACCAGTGTGATTTTAGGTTCTTTCCTAAGTCATGCAGCAACTCGTCGGCCAAATCGAGCATGTTAAGTACACAGTAAATTCTTCTGGTAGAGTTTTTAGATGATAAATCACATTTTCAGTGACGAATGGCTGCCAATATATTTATATCATCGTCTGCGGTTTAACTTCTCGTGTATTCAACCAGGTCACTTTATGTATGTGTACAATTGACTAAATGCTTGAATAATAAGAGACAGGAAAGCTGGCCTTTTTACAAAGCAGCCATTTGACAACGCCGTGTTGTCAGCATTGCCATAGTGTGTTTGTGGTGAGACGTCTTTATGATAGAATATGTATTTTGTCAGTGCTTTGTATGAGTTGCTATGCAATTCCAAATAGATGATACGTGTATATAATCCGTCAAACATTTTAAAAATGTGTGAACAATCTGTTCTGATATAAAGGTCTTTTATTTGTATGTGATATGAACTTAGATAATGCTTTATTTATAAGAGTAGATAAGAATTTTGTTAGAGGAGAAGTCATATATTTGTTCTTGGGGTTGGATTGTTACTGTCTGCTTGGGGAAAAAAGAAATAAAGACTTTAAAAACAGGTTTTTGTTATGCACCGAGTGTATCGTGGTTTAATTGACTGAGATTATTGATATGTTAATGCATATGTCATTCCTCTCTCGTTCTCTTATTGCACAGCGCTGGTGTTTTTTCAGGGCTGGGATCGCCGGGTGGTAAACTGTGTATACTGTTGAACTCTGCCTCTCTCTAGGAGGTCTTTATGTCTGAATGAGTTATCGGCAGTGATGGATGTGTTGACATTTGTGACTCATTTATCATTTCGGAGATAAGCTTATTGTTTTCTCTTTCCTGCACTAGCTCCATTTCTGGAGTGTATAGGGAAGGGACGTAAATGTATTTTTAAATTACTTTAACCTCAGTTCAACCTCAGCTTATTTTAAATTTGGTAGATAGTATGTTGAGTCAAAGAAACATTTCACGCAAACTCATCTGAGCAGAGAATCATTGGTGAAATTATATAATGTAATATGCAGATAGATTGGATTATTTATATAGAATATTTCAGACACAATGGCAATTCGAAGCACCTAAATAAAAGTTTAAAAATAAAATGTAGGAAGAGAAACAATAGTAAACTTAAAATGTTTTTAGATATTCTAAGAGATGGGGTCAAAAATAAAAATAAGGATTATATTAGAGTACATGGTAAATATTTATAACAATATAAGTAACTATGCATAAATAAAAGCTGACAAATATAAGGGAAAAAATCATTAAACAAGATAAATGTATTTTCTTAATCTTGCTTCATAATGTTGTATATTTATTTGTTTCATGCATCTATAATTCATTTAGAATAAATACATTGTTTATTTATTGACCGATATACACATAAAACGTGTAAAAAATAAATTAAATAAATCTGAAAAAATTACATTTAGTCATTAAGCAGATGCTTTTATCCATAGCAACTTGGGCAACTATTAAAAATGACTGAAAAAGAAAAATGTCTTCGCATAATCATAATTTTGCATTATTATTATCAGTTGGTTCATTTATTTGTTTCATGTATATATAATTGCAATAATTTTATTTTCAAAATTTTACGGAATTAAAAAAAATACAAAATTTGTGCATAAACAGGTGGCAAAAATAAGAAACGTATATAAAAGAAAATAAATTAAATGGAATGTATAAATTAAATAAGAGAAATATATTTCCATAATAATAATTTTGATTATTTATCAATTTTATGTATCTGCAATTGCAAAAATGTCTTTACATTAGATGTTATTTTATTTTTACCAGCAAACATCTGTATAAATATACTTTGCAACAGAAACAAATAATAGATAGATAGATAGATAGATAGATAGATCACGTGGAGGGAGAGAGAGAGAGAGAGTGGGGGTGAGTGTAAGTGCACAGCTATGCGACCAGCTCAAACTAGTTCGGAGAAACACAAAGAGCAGCAGAGATCATAGAGAGAGAGCTGAACACTGACACACGCTCACAGCACAGCATCATATTCACAGCAATAAGGCAAGTACATCATCATCATAACCCAACAGCTCCTATTATTATACTGCAGTCGATGCGTTTCACGACGCTGCGCGTTTGAATAATAACCTTCTAGTGGGTGATAAATAATGCAAATATCTGCGATTAACCGGATTTATCAGATTTATTTGGATATGCTTATATTATAATTTTTTTATATGCCTTTTAGTGCGATAATAGATTGCGTTTATATTCATAACAATGTTCGGGCGTGTTTATGATGAGATCTATGACATGATATATGAAAGGAGGCGTGTGGGCGCACCGTGTCATGATAACAAACGCGCTGAACGTCAATACGCGTTTAACGCTCGATTTTTAGACTTTAAAATCTTGCGTTTAAATATTAGAGCATTTCATGAGTTTAAAATAACAGCGTTTTAGCTATCGTTAATGAAATTAAACGGCGTCACTATAGCGAAGTTGTTTATCATAGCTGAATAATGGCGGATGTCTCTTTAAGTAGTTGCATTCATGCTGTAAAAGAGTCGTGAAGTTTGTGTTTTGGTGTGCAAGGGCGTTTTAACGCTGTCAGGGAAATGATGCTCTGTTAAGTGCCAAAGAGGGACCAGCTGCCAGCAACTGCTGACCCACTTCTCCAAATCAGAAACATCAGGCCTTGCCATTCAATTCCAACGGAACGCCAAGCTCCAGATGCCAGAGAGCCTGCGCTTTGGGGTGTCATGTGGTCGACGGTGAACTTTGTGCTCCTTGAGGAAGTTTTCAAAATGTCCAGTTCTGCATTTATCAAAGGCAGCATCCCATATCCCCTCTTGGATCAACAGAGCGGGTTTTGTCCTCCAATGCAAATAAGCCTACATTCAAAGGAGTCGAGCGGAGGCCCTCCCCTCCTCCTCAAGACACAGCATGGGATCTGTGTTCGGGTCCTTTCAGAGAGGGAAGCAAAACGGGCGAGATCCTGCTTTGTTCGGAGCCAGTGAATCAGGCTCCTCTAAGGCCCAGCTGAAGGTCTTTGAGTACTTGGCCTCTCTCCCCGCGGAGGCTGAGGAGAGGAGGGGAGGCGGGGGACCCCTGCCGACCGCTGTTTCTCCTCGCACAAAAAGTCCGACCCCGAGGAGCCCTTCACATTTATGAGTGACTGAAGAATGGAGCCGTGCCGCGGGCTGCGCCGTGAAAGGAGCCTGGTTTAATGGAGGCAGGAAAAGAATGAAAAGGAGAAGTGCTGTGTGCTTTTTCTATTCCGAGAAAGAGGAAAATATAGAGGCTCTTTTATGGAGTCACACAGCGAGCAGCTAGGATGGCGTGTACACAGTGTCTTGAATTCAGACGGCACAGAGATAACATTCATATCTGATGTGTTATTACCTGATTTTGGGGTTTCTGAGAGGACCTTTCAAACTAATTCCAGAAAGTCAGACTAATTCCCTTTAAACGGTTTGAAAATATGAATTTAGCAAATTACAGCAACCTAGAACACAACAAAGGAACAAAATATAGATAAATACATCTATAAATATATACGTTTTTGAGTGGCATAAATACAAGCCAATGGCCCGGTTTCATAGACAGGGCTTAGACTAAATCAGTATTAGGCCATACTTAAATTTAAAAAAAAAATCATTACTTGTGTGTATCTTAAGACAAAACAAAGGCACTGACATGTTTTAAGGTCAGATTGAAACAGCTCAGATTTACATTTAGTCTAGCAGTAGGCTTAAGCCTTGTCTGTAAAACTGGGGGAGTATGTTTGTGTATGTATATGAAATATTCCATGCATAGAGCATATAACGTAGAGCAAAAACACAAACAGATGTAATGCTGGTGGTTTGATAGTCACTGCTTGGATGTTGTGCACTGCGGTGCTGCGATTGACGTATCTTTTTAAAATTGTGGTTGGCTAATTGAATTAACTTGAAATAAATTAGAAATTTTAAAAACGTTGCCCTGGAAGCTCATCGGAAAAAAACTAACAAAAATGACAAAAGCACAGACTAATTCTAAATACTAATTAATAGTACATAAAAAAAAAAAAAATTATGTATATTCAGATTTGCTTGTGCATTTACATTATTTAACTGAAATTAATATCAGCTTTACTTTTTTCCCCCCCAGAATGCGGAGTTTATTCTCTATAGCACTTGTGCTGCTGGTGGTGTTGATGATCACCGCAGAAGCTAGTATGAAGAAAAAAGGTTCTTATTTTTAACAAAATGACTTCAAATGATGCAATGCACATTCTTTTGGTGTGATATCATTAATCATTGTTCTCTATTTTGAGACAGAAAAGGGCAAAGAGCCCAAAGCAGATGCCGAGTGCAGTGAATGGCAGTATGGGAAATGCGTGCCCAACAGCGGTGACTGTGGCGCCGGCATTCGGGAGGCGACCTGCAACGAACAGACAAAGAAAACCAAGTGCAAAGTCCCATGCAACTGGAAGAAAGACTTTGGCGGTAAGGAGATTAACTGTATATGAATACACTGAATGCATGCTTGGATGTGAATCAAATAAAAATGCATTTAGACAGGCCATTCAGTCGAGTTTGTTCTTGTTTTTTTTTTAGCTGACTGCAAGTACAAGTTTGGGCGTTGGGCTGAATGTGACACTACTACAGGAACCAGAAGCAGGTCTGGGACATTGAAGAAGGCTCTGTTCAATGCTGAATGCCAGACCACCATTAAAGTGTCCAAACCTTGCACCCCAAAGACCCCCAAACCCAAGGGAGGCGAGAAGAAGAAAGGAAAAGGGAAGGAAAATTAACTTGGAAGACCACCCCACTCCCCACTCAGTGGTGCATTCCTATGTGACACTCCCAAATCCTCCAAAACGTGAATGCTGAGAGGAAAAAAAAAAACAACAAAAAAAACTGTAGCCCTACCTATTGTTTTTATTTCCACTTTCTTTGTTTTGTAATTAGTGAATGTACGTGTCTATGATGTTGTAATTTGATCTCTGTAGCAGATTTTTAATTGTAATTGACATTGCATGTATAAAACAGGCCGCAGCAAATCTGTCGTCTAACAAATTGTCTGTACTAAAGAGAAAAATTGGTGAGAGCCTAATTATGCCCCTAAATTAAAGTATTTGTAAATTACAGCAAACAGAATGAAGACCATTTCTGTACGTTATAATACACAAGCTGAATCCTTAAACGAACGTCGCTCCTGGAAGTAACGGCCTATATAAAGTATCTATGTTTATAAATGTTTATGTTATTAGATTTGATGGATGTACAATCAAATTTACACCACTAACGGATTACTTCTACAGGTTGTGAATAAATGAAAGTGTATTTTCAATAATATTTTCTGGTGCTTTTTTAAAAACAAAGTTTACACATTTATTGCTCAAGACGTGGAAACCTGGAAAAATGACTTTAATGACGCCAATATAGTAGTACATTTGATGTTTTAGAAACGTTATAAACAACATAAGCGGTATGTTTTCACAATTGCATAGAACACAGTGCAATTTCCATAAGAACGTAATTACGATTTACTCAGGTTTGTTTGGTTTTTCCCACAGTCTTAAACTGTAACAATAACAAAAAAACGTTCAAAACAATTAGTAGAACACACTCAATTACAGTAACATGATAAACAATAAATAATAACTCAACAAACATGTTTATTTTTTACTTCTCACTTTAGTAAGTAACTAATCACACTCAAAAAATAAAAATAAAAACCAATGAAATGACTTTGCGATACATTTTGCGCATGCAATCTGAGCAGCTAAGTACTTTAATTACACTTTTGGCTCTGATAAATAAGCTAACAAAATAACAATCCCTTGCCATAAGAATTCGAAAACAAATACGATACGTAAAATTGGACACGTTATGCGCATACTAATTAATAGTACACTCCACTTTTTTACTTTTGGCTCTAGTAAAACAGCTTCACAGTCACAAATCATCTGAGCGAATCTTCATTAATGACTCCTGGCCAACCAATAAGAGCCTGAAGTCTCATTTTACTGTCAAATTTCTAAACTTGCACATCAACAGTTGTTTAAAGGTCCTTTTGAAGGTGTCGTTACAGAGTGCGTAGCACACTGGATTTACCGTGCTGTTGACGTAGCACATAAAGTAACCCACCATCCACAGAATTTCAGGGACACACCAACGGCAGAAGGTACCAATCAGGACCATAACGCTATAAGGCGTCCAAGTAACAATGAAGGCCAGAAGAACCGCAAGGATGGTCTTTGTCACCTTCCTCTCTCTCAGAGCCTTCCGTCTGGCATTTTTGGAGACAACTTTGGACGCTTGACGTTCAACCTGAATGGTAGTATGGTTTTGAAAGCAGTGAGGTTGCGTTGTCCTACTAGTTTCCACACACTCCGTCAAAGTTCTTGGTCTTGAGGTTTCTGCTTCCAGCCCTCGTTCTTCCATGGAAGCATCCGGACTTGAATCCAAGGAGTCATCAGTCTTGCTGAACTCTACAGAAAAGAGTCGTTTCAATTTAACAAGCTGTGAATCTTGTTTGTATGAGAATGAGTTATCCGGTTTAATGTTATTCACTAGGTCAGGGTTGGCGGTTGGCGTTCCTCCACTCGTCTTTGACCGGTCAAGCAGGTTTGCGGATTCAGGCTTCAACTTATGAACCCGTCTCTGACTGGCCAGGGATATTTTCGTGTACAGTACCATCATTATAACAACGGGAATGTAGAACGCTGGGATAGTGGTTGCCAGGGTTACAGCAGGGTTTGCGAGGAGGAGGATGTAACATTGTCCTTCTGGGACCTTGCTCCTGTCCCTCCCAGCCTGCCAAAGCAGGATAGCTGGAGCCCAGAGAAGAAGAGACTGTAACCAAGCAGCAGCAATCATCACCCCAGCCCACCTTGCGGTACGCTTGGTCGGGTAACTCAGAGGCCGGGTCACGCAGAAATAACGGTCAAAACAGATCAGTAGGAGGTTCATCACAGAGGCGTTACTCACCACGTAATCCACAACCAACCACAAATCGCACATCAGTGGTCCCAAAGGCCAATATCCCTTTACGGCATACACAATGTAGAGATTCATGGAGAAAACACCAACGATAAGGTCCGAACAAGCAAGACTAAAAAGGAAGTAGTTGTTGATGGTTCGGAGATTGCGGTTGACTTTGATTGAAAGCAGAACCAAGACGTTGCCCAGGACTGTTAGCAGGCTGATGCAGCTAGTGATAAGAATGATGACGACAGTCCCTACAGTCCCTAATGCACGGCGTGGTCTCCCCGATACCAAGTATGATTCCTCGGGCAAGGGACTGTGCATGCTACTGTTGAGAATGATGGAGGAACTTGTGGAGGAGCCTGAGTCAAGAAAACGGAAATTCATCGTAAATGAAGAGGTGTTTAACTTGCCATATGACCAAACAACTAGTAACTGTCCTCTCTAGACAGTATATAGTATACTTTAAACTCTAAAATACACAATTGTAATTGGTTGCACATGAAATTGAAAATATAAAATAAGACAAATAAATTATGACCCTAACATGATGCAATCAGCAAACTTACCGTTAAAAACAAACCACTCTAAGTCCCTTGAGAAAAGAACAGATCCAGTCTCCGTGATCTCCATGCTCCGTCTGAATGAGAGAACGACTGGGAGGACTTTTAATTCCTCAAACAGTAACACCCATCCTCACCTTCCAACTACATCCAGGAACAAGTCATCCAACCTCTTTAGGCTGTATCAATACACTAAATTTACTGGAAGATCAACGAAGTAGTGTGGAACGATCGTATTACTGCTGAATTCCTCCTAGTTTTGTGCTGCCTTTTTAAAGCATGTATGGTTAATTCCGTTCCTGTCATCTAAAGAGGAAGGCAGCAGTTACATAAGGGATGGAATCTAATTACCTGACCTGTAATGAAGCTCCACAGCAGTTTCACATCTTTTTAATTTTATTATGATTCTATTATTATATTTTAAGTATCACACATTACAACTTGAGTAAATGTTATGAAAACAATGCAATATGAGAGATAACTAAAGGAAAATTAATTATACATAAAAGTATAATTTAGGTGAATTTGGAACAAAATGTGCTTAACCTATGAAAATTGACAAATTGAAATAAAAAAAATAAAAATATGCTAAAAAATAATAAAAATATAACTTTCATGACAGCGAATACTCAGAGTATTTTTTAATTTTGTTCATGTCCAATGGTTTTTCATTTTTGTGTTTTATAATAATAATTCCCTTTATTGTTAGGTTTAATTTTTACGACATATCTTTAAAGGAATACATTACTTCAAAGCTGTCTTTTTTAAAACTGATATTATACAAAAATTTGTCACGGATAGTTTTGTGAAATGCATTGTATAGTAAAAAATAAAAATAATTTCAAAAACAAAATAATTAATTTCCATATTCCCATTTTATTAAAACTCTCATAATCGCCATTACCACAGGATCTTTGGTGTCCCACAAAATTCTTTTACAACACCTAATCCTCATTTGCACTAAATAAAGAACCAACTACACATTTATGGTAAGCCATAACAACATGTCCCTCTTGTCTAAGGTACCGATCCAGCAGTGAGAGCATATACATAACCATACATCCAACAAGAACACAATTACAGTTTTTAAAATGTCACACTTTTGCCGTCAGCTATTCTCGTCAGAACAAATGAATTGTCGGGAGGCCTAAAAGTCTAAAACAAGCCCTGCATGAAACAACTTCATAAAAATAAGCTGTGCATGTGGTCAGAAATGAGTAAGGAGAAAAAAAAAAAAAAAAAAAAAAACCGAAACAAACAGGAAAAGGTGTGTCCTTGATGGAGTACAACATTAAAAAGGTCCTTCTTTCTTATCATAGTAGCATTCTTAAAAATCAGTATTGCATTGCATTCACACAAAGGGTAAAATAAATAATTGAAATGACAGTCAACACAACCAGACTTCAGATTTACCAATATTTCTACCAATAACTAAAACACTCAACAGTCAAAAGGCTTATGAAGAAGCCATTCTGGTTTTGTCGCAGATCAGAACGGCTTTTGTGGTTCAGTAAGGAAAAGATTCTCCAAGGCACTGAACTCATGGAAAACCACCAAAGGTTATGTGGTTTCCAAGAGGTTCCTCAGCTGCCAATGTTTGCGATTAGACCACAATCCAATAAATCCTTACATCCAAGAACGTTCAAAACACAAACCATTCCTACTGGAGACTTCTTTTTTTTTTTAACTACAAAAAAAGCTACTAATTCAAGCCAAGCAGCTAAAATAACTAAATCTTGTACACAAAAGCAGAGGGAGATATTTTAAGAAATGCTTGGTAACGAAAGGCCTGTGCGTATGCAAATGCATCGACAGCTCAAAATCGCTAGAGCTGACCAATCGTACACGAGAACCTAAACAAGCATGATAGAGCTCACAAGGCAAATATGTCATTAAAAAAAAAAAAAAAAACCCATCATGAAATATGGATTTAAGTTTTTTTTTCTTCTCGGTTTATCATCTCTACATTTACAATGCTACATTTATTTATAATAAAACTCTCTAGGTTCAGTGGAGGACACTCACAGACATACACATCCACACATACAGACAGTGCCCGTCGTCAGTGACTCTCAGCAGTGTTTAAGCAGATCTAAATGTTCAGTGCCCAAGAAATACTCCATTATGTGTTATTCAAGAGTGATTATCGCTCATAATCCAGATCTGTGATAGAGATATGTCTGGCTTATTGTCTGTAACGCTGTTCTCTGGGAAGGAGAAAAGGGCGCTTAAGTGCAATCACTTGCCATTTGTCTCTTATACATCACGAGAGGCTTCTTGCGGTTGGTAGAATAGTATGAAACAGTCGGCCAATCAGCTGATTTGAGGTGAATTAATGGCTGAATTGCGCAAAAAGTGTTGCATTTAAAGCGAGAAAATTATCTGGCACAATTTCAACCGTCTTACATTTTATGCCACATTTATTCATTTTATATATATTATTAAGGTATTTCTGGTAAATCGCCTAATATCAGTAGGATTAGTAAAAATGCAAAGTGTTAAGTCCAACAATAATTGTGAACTGACTCCTACACGCAAGTTAACGGTCACAAATGTATAAAAGCCCAAATTAAAAACTGCTCAGCGTACCGAAATGTCACTTGATGCGCATGTGCGTTCTGCAGCCTACGTGCTAATTTGCTCAAGCCCCGCCTGTCGCATTCAGCTTCAGCCTGCCTCCTTGTATAAAAGCTCTGGAATTGGACACACATGCAGATATGAGATCTGAACCTGCTTCAGGGTTCCCGAACTGCTTTTTATCCGATGGACAATTACAGATGACATGCTTTCAGAAGTGTATATTTCAAACGACAGATAAATAAATTCAAATTAAAAACCATCATTAAATTCATCATCTGGAAGTTTAGTAGGACACAGGCTCACGCGGATGAGTCTTTCCAGTCTGAGAACTTTAAAGCAGACGTTGTTCTAGATATACCGATCAACTGAATGACTTAACCACTGAAAGTCACATTATCGCACACAGAAAAGAAAACAATCACGTCAAGCATAATCTCTGAATTTGAACACAAAAACCGTTAGAGGATGTTGTGTGAGTTAGTGTTTAGCTGTGAAGAGTCTGTACTGTTTTACAGTTCCTCAAACCGAAATGTCCTGAAGACGACGGACCCCATGGGATCCAAAGGAATCGTAAGGACACGCCCCCAGCCTCATCTGGCACTTCTATTGGCTGATGATTTTTCCTAGAGCTTGAAAGGGTGGTTAACTACAACCGTGTTAATCCGTACTGAAGTACGGGAAGGATTCAAGTATGATGCCCTTTCTCGCATGGAATGATGAAATGTCTCAACCTTGAAAGGAAGAAAAATTATAACTTAAGTGCAACTCGCAAGTGCAACAATGATGCTTCCCCAAAGCGAGAATCTGTTGTTTTGACAAAAAAAAAAAGAAGATAGTGAGGCTGACGTCTCCAGGTTAAGGAGATGCCATGAAAAACTTGGCACTCATTCATTCCCAAATAAGGCCAGAGTGGGAGGAGTCAGAACTGAGGCGGGAAGTTCAGTGGCTCCACCCTAAATGCTATGTTCAATGTGTAACAAAGGGTCCACCACAAAATGCTCCAGCACCATGCTGACCAGTTGAGATGTGCGTCTCTGTGAAAACCGGACTTAAGACTATCTGCCGTACAGGTCATCAGGGTAATCTCGGCTCCGGCTTTCACTGTAGCTGTTGCTATGGTCATTGTTATTGTTGTTGCTACGGTTGGACATATCCAAACCGCTCGCCGATGGGTGGTGATGCATATCGTCAGCTTGACGATCACCAAACAAGTCCGTCTCAACCATCGGAGATGCCCCCGTGACCTCAGCACGAGTTGTAAACGGTGACGGAAGTGGGGCACCGCTGGACCCTGATGGCCCAGGAGCTTCTAGAGAGCCTACCAAGGGTTCAGTGTGAAAAAGAGTCGAGATACCGAGTCCAGCAGGAATTTCCGAGGTTGGGTTTCCCACCTGAGTTGTCCTGACAGAGGTCTGTGAGCCACGGTGAATACGATGACTGACCACGATGTTGTTTCCAAAGCCGCCCATGGAAGCCATTGTAGTGCTGCGTTCCCGCTGGACCACGGCTGTCATTCCTCCTTCCGCCATTAGGCGGCGGATCCGAGACAGAGCGTCTTCTCCCGGGCCGGGCTCGGCTGCGGAGTCCACTAAGAAAAACCAGAAAGCATAGCAAAGCTGAATTTTTTTTTCATATTTCTGTAAATATATGCACAAACAATACAAGATTGCGTTACGTTATTTATACGATTCTGTATCGTAGTTTGTTGGAGCAATGCAAACTTATTTAAACGTTTTAAGTAATGTGATGTTATTAAACAACATTTTTGATTGCCCTCCGTCAAGTTTACTATTTAAAAAGAAAATTATCAAATGAGATGAAGTATCATTTGTAATAAAAAATAAAAAAAATAAATTATCTACTATTAATTACTTTAAATTTCAACTATTATCAAACTACTATTACTATAAACTTAAACTATTGCTAACCACCATCAAACCACTATCACCATAAATTACAGCAAAAAATCATTATATTGTAAATGTGATATGCAGTTAACTATACCAGGATATAAGATTTTTTGTTAATGACCAAATATCAACAACAACAAGGTCTTAGCAAGTTATCTATTAACTTCCCATGTGTGCACACTGGGTCCCATTAAATTGAGAAAACAAGAGCGCAGATTTAATTAGTCCAGCTAACAGCAGGTAATAAAGCACTCAAAACAGTAATAACAGTGTAAAGCCCTCAGCAGGACACAACACAGATCTCACAGAGATCAGTTCGATCAATTTCACTCCATTACCTGTGTCTGACGAGGGAGGAAGAGACAGGATGAGAAAGAGTGAGGCAGTTACCGTGGTATGTGGCGGGTAAGTTGGTCCGGTTCAGCGATCCCTCTGAAAGCGATGCCTGAACTGGTGTGTGTGCCACCTCTGGGGGTGCGTGCCTCTCAGTGCTAGTGCTAGCTGTGTGAACCACTGCAAGAATAACGCATTTTGCAGCTGTGAGTGGACAGAATCATTACTACTTAACATAGTTACAGAGAAATAAACTGGAGCTTTATAGATATCCGTTAGAATCACTGTAGCCCTGAGCAAGACACTTCACTGCAGGGTTTTGCTTTTAGCATGAGTGCATTACATCTGGGCAATATATATTGAATACTGAAAATGATTTTGCTAGCAGTATAAAACTAATACATTGTATTATGTGGCTTTAATTAACAGTTAATACTTAAAGGAACACTCCACTTTTTTTGGAATAGGCTCATTTTCCAACATCCCTAGAGTAATTCAGGTGTGTTTTACCGTTTTTGAATCCATTCAGCCGATCGCCAGGTCTGGTGGTCCCAAAATTAGCATAGCTTAGCATAAA
>JAUMHR010000090.1:2846839-2872696 GCA_032361145.1 Enteromius fasciolatus
CTTTAGTCATTTTATAGTGCGACGCTAATGGTCTAATCGGATTTAATGATTTATGCTAAGCTATGCTAATTTTGGGATCACCAGACCCGGCGATCGGCTGAATGGATTCAAAAATGCTAAAACACATCTGTATTACTCTAGAGATGTTGGAAAATGAGCCTATTTGTGGAGTGTTCCTTTAAGTTCAATTCATTAATTTGAATGAGTTAAAACAGTCTATTTAAATGAATCAAATCAAATGATTCAATTCACTCAATGCTGACAAAAGAAAATCAAGATTTATTTGTATTTCATTATAAATACATAGAAGATCTGAAGTTTAAATGTTGCAAATTATTTTTTTTTTATTGAAAATGTAAAAATTTTTGGTGCATGTAAGAAAAAAAAAAAGAAGTAAAAAATGAAATAATTATGTGTCAGTATGTCTTCTTACTGAAATTGTTATTCTAATACATTTCATATATTATTTAACATGCTTAACAATTCTTATAATAATATCATTTGTGGCCAAAAAACACAAAACAAATTTTTTTTTACTACTTTTATACCCTGCTGTATATATAAAAATATATATGCGTGTATGTTTAAGCATGTCTGTGTATATTATATATATATATAAATAAATGTAAACAAACTATTTTGAATGTGATAAAACATTATTAATTGATTGACAACACTAATTATTACACAGTTTAAAAAATAATGAATTTTTATCTAGATTTTTTTACTGTATATTCTTGTTTTATAGAAAGTGTTTTATGTATCTGTATGCAAATGACATTCATACAAATGTCTTACTGTGTCTTGACGTGTGTGCGTTCTGAAAGGTGCTGGCTGAAGGAAGTTCCCTCTCTGTCTGTGTCTCGGCATTCTGCAGTCGCACCACTGGTGTCTGCGTCCCCTGTGAGGTCACAGAAGGGGCGGCCTGACGCGGCTGCAGGCCAATAGCGTTCATAAGGCCCATGTCTCGGTCAAAACGCCAGCCGGACCTGCTGGTGCTGTTACAAATAAACACAGATAAGCATTTTTTGATCTATGACAAGCTGTGACTTCAGATTCTGATTGTCATTTCTGACCCTGGGCGCTCCACTCCACGGGTTCGGCTGCTGCTGCTGCTGCTGACAGTAAACAAAGAATCCGAGCTCAGATCCGACGGACTGTCTCCATCACTGCGGAAATCACTGACAACAAAACAGATATTTTAGACCACATTATCTTGTTTACACATCTCAGTAAATGGCAATGTATGAATCACATCAGGTTATTTATCACCATGAAAGGATTCGTTTGGTAATAATGACTGGCTGATTGTACATTGTTCCACTTATTACACAGCTAAGTGCCAAATATGTAAATAAATAAATGGACATTAAATATCAATTGTGATCAAATGATTGTAGAACAGCCAGTCAGAATCAGGTATTCCAGAGAGCTGTGTACTGATCTCGGATTGTGCATTTAAGACCAATAATACACCCAGACTTGACCAAATTACTAAATTGAACAACAGAACTGCAAAGCAGCAATAGAATTATTGTGATGTACTCCATCTGTCCGTGTGGGCTGTGATCTGATTATAAACCCATCAGATTGGGGGAGAATTCCTTGAAAGCGATGAGCTGCAAAAGTCATGGGGCACAGAGGTAATGTGGCCTGTAACCTTGTTAAAAAACAATAATTGCTTTTTTCCAGTTGAACACTCGAGTTTCCTGCCACTAATGAAGAAGGTAATCGAATGAAAGGCGGCTTCAGGTAACATGGTGGTTTATCAAAAGTCCTCATATAGTCCACGTATCTGAAAGCTGACACTGATCTGGGATCGGGAATTCGTTTCGCTATTCAATTGTTGAAGATGAACTGTTGATTCATTATCTGTCTGTCAGCAAAGTCTTTGGCATGTTTGACTCACCGAGTCAATATTGACATAAGCTCTGGAACGAGTTTATGGAAATTACTGGTTGTAAAAATGCGGCTTTTACTGCGCTGATCTTATCTGCGATTTCCATGGCTACTGCGCTTCACTGTGGCACTTGTTTTGGTTATCCTCCTGGGTGGTGTGGAGTATTGGTTAAAGAACTGGTCCAAAACGTTACTGGTAACATCCCAAACAGAAGCAATTCACTAACTATCGTTACCACTTTACTAGGTTGCAAAACCCTAATAGCTGCCTACAGAGAAAACATTAAGGCATCTTAGTCAATGCTAAATGAGATATATGGTCGATATAAATACCTTCATAGCCAAGTGAACATTCAAATTTACTCCCTGACATTAGACGCAGGACACAAATAACCCGGTACACATCGAATCCTATGATTTTTATAGTTTGTTTAAGCCCTTTATGTTTAGACACCAGTAAGACTGGCAGCACTACATTCATCTTGCCTCAATGCATCTTTTTTGTTCACTTCCTCTTCATCATTAGGTATCGATGTGTGCTCAATAAGATTGTTTGTGCTTAAGCGCCACCAAATCATGTTTTACTGTAACTTCAGCAGGTCCAGGCACATTTTACGCTGCACCATCCAGGTTTTTTTTTTTTCTTTTAAATGTTGCTTTTATGTCTGCTTTTGTGCGTCGGTGTACACACTCACATTGTTGCTCTTCGTTTAGTCATGAGACGTGGCTAAAATATCATTGATAATCACAAGCGATATTTGTCCTGATACAATAATTTCTGGGGAATCATGTGACACCGTCGACTAGAGTAACAATTATGGAAATTCAGCCTGACATTACAGGCATAAATTAAGTTATTTTAAATTGTAGTAATGTGTATGTTCTTACTAGAATTTCATGCTATTAGCAATGAAACGCTAACTCAAACTGTTAAAATACAGCTATGAATTAACAAATTAGCAGGCAGCTCTCTTTGTGAACAATAAACTGCAAGGCAGCTTAGGTTTTGGAGCCATTGTTGTCTACGGTATAATACTCTGTTCCTGTAAATATACATACTAGAATTTAGTATGGATTAAAACATTAATGAAACATAAAATACTGGGTTTTACGATGTGATAAAGAAATTCAAATTTGCTAAAGCATGCATGTGGACCAGATAGTCTACTTGGCTGTTGTTTTAGCTGGCTGTTTACTTACACCGGCCTGCAGATAACCAGGTCACCCTTATTGGTTCCATAGGCCAATCCCATGCCTGGTTCTGGAAGCCACCGGGCCGAATTAATACTGACGTGTCTTCTCTGGTCTGGAGCCATGGGGTACACCACATTAAACATCATCTAGTGAATTCCAAGAAAAAGCAAGCCATCAATAATACAGAAATCAGAAAAAACACTTTATACACAGCACTGTATCATTCTTTATGGCTGTGAATAAAACTCACCCTAACTAGTTTATATTGTAAAATAAACAATATTTTACAATCCTGCGAACGTGACATTTTGTTAGGCTCTTACTCTAATGGAGGTCTCTCCTCCGTGTGGCTGCTGTAGACGAAACACTTGCGCCACCATGTGGTCGGTAGTGGGATGGAGCAGGATCCGTCTGGAGGCCAGCCCTACCATCACATAGCAGCCCATGGGTGAAAGACTCACAGAGATTGCGTTCGGACCTGAAACGCAAGTCAAAAGCAAAACTCAAAAACAAGCCTCTTCATTTTCTCATAAAGCATCTTCTTTCTAAACTCTATGTTCACAGTGTTACTGTTTGATAACACTGACCGAATCTCTTGGTGTACAGCATTTCTCCCAGGTTATGAGGAGCGAGGGAGTAGACGGCTAGGATGCCCTCATCTGCAAAACCCCGCTGGCTGCTGGGAATGAACACGGCCAGCAGCTGCCCGTCCGCTGAAATATCACAGCTGGCATCGTTGTAGATCTTACAGTGAGGAACGAGTACATTCACAGTGGCTAAGATGAAAACAAGAAAAAAACTGAATGAAATAAGATTAACATTTAGTAGTTTCTGAATAAGTTAAAAGCGAAACAAGCTACCTATTCAGATAATGTGATGCCGATTACGTGCGAAAAAAAACAGTAGTATTCAGAAAAACGTACCATTACTGATCTCTGGAAGGTCAAACTTGGTGAAATCCCACCACTGCAGTCTGTAGGTGGTGTTGGCAATGTTACTGGCCACTGCTGACTGCCCATCACCTATAGATGCACCTGCAACCAAGCATTATGGGTAGATCTAATTCTCTATAGTTTTTCTAAATCACTATTCTTGTACTTCATGTTTTTAACAGTATCGGAAAAAAATGATTGAAAGTGCTTTATAATGAAACAAATAGGACGTGAAATGAAATTGCTTGTTGTACCTGCTAATACTCTGTTAATGGAGGAGTGCGTGGCCAGGCCTGACTGACCCCTTTCATGGAA
Source organism: Enteromius fasciolatus (assembly GCA_032361145.1). NCBI lineage: Eukaryota > Metazoa > Chordata > Actinopteri > Cypriniformes > Cyprinidae > Enteromius > Enteromius fasciolatus. Next base: position 2,851,180 of record JAUMHR010000090.1, read on the forward strand.
AAGTCCAGCATAAGGCAAGTACTCTGGTAACAGGAACCTCCTTCAGATACAAATATGTTTATGTGAATGTTAAAAAAAAATTGAATCAAGGACATTTCTATTTAAAATAACTACTTTTCCTAATCAATGAAACCTGAAACACTTTCCACAAAAATGTTAATCAACTATTTTCAACAGACAATTATAAAAGGATCATGTGACACTGAAGACTGAAGTGAGGATGCTGAAAATTCAGCTTTGCCATCACAAGAATAAATTACAATTTAAAATGTAAAAAAAACCTCAAAAACTATAATTTTAAAATTGTACAAATATTTCACAGTAATACTGTTTTGGTAGTCGCATGACACCAACCGTGGCACAAAGCGTCCAAGAGAGGGAGCTGACATTCGAGCGTTGCGGGGCATTCTGTGTCTTGTCCTGTCTCCAGGCTCCCTGTAACCAGGTGAGAAAAGAAATATTTTAAACACTTACCCAAAATTTAAAACCACTAGGATGAACAAAGCAAGACCGATTTTCAGTTACAGTAATTGCAATTGTATAGTAATATAAGTGTATGTATATGTGAGTGAGTTTCATCAGACTCACTCGATGTCCTCATAGTCTCCATCACTGGCCTCTGGTGGTGTGGAGGAGGGGTTGTTGGACTGGCTTTCGGCTTGAGAGTTTGAGAGCGTCCGTAGGCGATTCTGTAAAGAACGCTGGCGTATGCTTTCTCTCCGAGACAGATACTGGATCATCCTCTGAGCATAGTAAGCAGCCGGAGACAGCCTAAGGAGATGTGGAAAAAGAAAGTGTCAAACTCTGAAGTTAAAGCCCAATAATCAGCGTTGAGTTTTCACATATAGGTTTTTTAAAAAGCTACCTGGCAGGATCTGGGTATATGGGATGATCTCTGGAGCCAGACATATCATATCGAGAGAATGGAAACAGTGATGATTCCAGCAACCTCCTGAGGCAGAAGATGAGACATAAATAAGTAACAGGAAAGACAAATGTACATATTTACTGATGTTCATGGATATCTGCAGGCAAAATCGAGACAATTTTTATTTTGGGACCTGTGAGTTTTATTAATTTCCCCATGCAGATTTTGTAACAGATTCATGTCAGATATGCCAATTTGCTCATTTGACCTTAAAGGGATAATAATTCACCCAAAAACGAGAAAAACAAGGTTTTACAGATCAACATGAACAACATGAGGGTAATGACAAAACTTTCAACTCCCTTCAGTAGCCCAAATTAGTTCTTGTTCTTCCTCACCTCCTGAGTGAGTCCTCATCTGGATTATCAACAGGCACCTCCGGGTTTAAGGCGTCTGGTGCTGCCTCAGAAGCAGCGCTTGCTGTTGGTTGCCGGTACACGCTTTCCCACTGCCCCGTCTCCTGATTGTACACAAGACCCATGGGCTGCTGGTCCTGTAGACCAGAGGTGGTCTCGCCCAAAGCCATGGGCCTCATCTCAGGGGCCTGGGCCTCCACTCGTGCACCCTGACCAGGGTCCTCAAAAGGAGGCACTGAAAGCGGCCAGGATGGTCCGTCTTGAGAGGAAGAGGAAGAAGAGGTCTGACCGGAACGCTCCCAGCGCTGAGTGTCATGGTTAAAGGTGAGGAGGTTGTGGCAGGACCGGCAACGATTGGGGTGGTTTTGTGAGGGTCCAGGGGCTGTGCCTGCGTTTCCTGTGTGGGAAGAAGTGTTCTGCGAAGGCCCGGGGCGTTCTGTGTCTATACTACTGTTGAGCAGCTCCTGCATAGGTCCCGGACCACCCACCACCTCTCGGCTGCCCCCGGGTCGCTCCAACTCCTGCATGCGCTCATATTCCATAAAGTAACGGCTCAGGTTGCACTGCAGGACATTGCGTATGGAGGCGGGGTTGTTGCGCTGGGTGTTGTCATAAAAGGGGTGATGGCCACTACTAGTGCCGTCGTTGGCTCGTCCCCGGTTGTGCTCCGTTCCAGGCAGCACTAGGCCTCTGCCTTCTGTAGCAGATGTGTATATGGGTGATGAAGAGGAACCATCGGGGAACCTGTGCAGGGAAAGGAGATCCATAGAAGAGGAGCTCGTCCTGGGAGGGGGCACTACACCCCTTCCGGCACTGCTTTCCACCCCAATCGCACCTAACCCATGTTCATGTCCCGTGCTCAGCAGACTCCCAGACCAATCAGCCCCAGGGAGACGCCCAGGGGCCTCGAGAGAACTAGGTGCTTGTGACCCCAAGGGATCGATAGTCCTAAGAGGCAAGAGTCCCCGATGTCCAGAGTTTCCCGCAGTCCCGCTGAACACGCTGCTAAAAGCAGAAGGTCGGTCCGTGGAGGTGCGGGTCTGGCTAGGAGCGGGTGAGAAGGCAGAGGGGCCCGACTGAGTCTGCTGTTGAGGTGAATCTGAAGGCTGGAGGCCTGTCGGATTCTGTGTGAATAAGTTCCGCGAGGCAGCACAGCGACTGCACAGGCAACCCAAACCCAAATGCTGCGTACATCCCTGTAAGGCAGGGCGCTCACCCGGTTCTGTCCGCACCGGGTACTGGAACCGGGGCATGCTGGGAGGCTCTCGCGGCTCAGGGGCAGGGCGGGATTGATCACCAGCCTGTGCCCCAGAAGAGCGAGAGGACAATATGTGCAGGAAATTGTGCAGGATGGGTGTGCGACGTACAGGTGGGGAGCGTAAAAGAGAACGTTGGCGAAACAAAGCCATCTCCATACTGTCCATGGGGACCTCAGAGTCATCATCATTCTAGAGAAACACGGTAAAACACTCATAAGATTTATTTGTAAAAGGCAAACACACTGGAAAATACGTGAAATGTGAAACTGCTATTCTGACAGGAAAAATGGTTGTTTCTAACCTGCTGGTTGGATGGGTTCACAATAGCCGTTAAAAGATTATGACCTAGAGGATCAAATCTCACCAACCTGGCCAAAAAAAATGTAAAAAGGATTAATTGTTTTCATGATTATGGAAAAAAGGTTGACCACTAAAAAAGAACAGTATTGATTCCACACCGGACACGTTCGGTCTCGCTGGCAGTCTTGACCACAGCAAAAGGTTCTGGTCGGCTCCAGTCCCAGAAGTGGAGTTCGTTGTTGGTGGCGATGAGCAAGAGCTGAGCCGTGGGGTGGAATGCTAGAGAAGCGATGGCAACATTACTCTCTGTGAACCAGCTCTCACTACCACCCTGGGAATAGAGGAATACATCCACATCATTCACATAAAAAGCAACATCTGAGTTTCTAATGCCTAGTATATTTGTAGATGACTTGCAATTTGATCAGACTAGAATAACCGCTGAAAGCTGCGAATGAACAGCGTGAAAACCAAACACACAAGATAACATATTTTGCAAAAAAAAAAAAAAGGTTTACAAAAATTAGTCCCTTAAAACATTGAACAAAACCGATGCTTACATGCAGATCCCAAATGCGGACTTCTCCATCAAGGCACCCAGAGGCAACCAGGCCAGGGATGGTGGGGTGAAAGGTCACACACCAAGGTGTGCGTCGATGGCCCACTAAAGAGTGCAGGCACTTTCCTGTTTTCACATCTGTTATGTAGATGTTGTGGTTGACGTGAGTTGAGGCCACAAGGTTCCTATTAAAGTAAACTTTCTAATTAATATCTCCGGAAGAGAGCGAAAACATGTTGTTGCGAATTTAGCCTTTTCTAAATTTTGACATTAATTTCATGTACTTACCTATCTGGACTGAAGGCCAGCAGAAAGGTTGATCGTGGATTATCTGGCAACTCTACTTTCTGTAGAAATAATTGAGACACATACATATTCTTTACATACACAAATGTATATTTGCACAGATGCGCACATATACTATTTGCAAGCATGATCATTTGGAAATAAAAGAGTTTGCAGAGTCTTAATGAAATTTAAAATAAACATAACAATTAGGGTCTATGTTTATATTGTTATATTTATATTATAAAACGTATTTAATCTATACTTATTTATATAACTTAGTTTAGAATAAATTATTCTAACTCTTACAATACTAAATCTGCTGAAATGTTTCCAACATCTAAAAATCATAAACTTGATTGTTCTGTAGGAAGAGGAAGGCTTTGAATATATTCTTATGAAAAAATTGAATTAAGGTGTTATTCTGGCTGTGATATCCTAAAACTAGTTTACATAGGAACGTGTGCTGCTGTAGGCCAGAGTGAACCATTAGAATCATTAAGGTTGATACCCTACCTGGCTCTGCCATTTCATCCAGCGCGTCCGATCTTCCACCAGCTGCTGCAGGAGCCGCTGGGAACCCAGCATGCGAGCTCCTCGCTCTCGACCCGACAGGATCAGCACAGAGTTTCTGTTCTGCACTGCCATTTTTCCTCTCTAGAGCTCCACGGCCCGGCCGGCCAGCCTTCCTCGCATATGGGCCGGACACTAACTCAGCAGCACGTCGGCCATGCAGACTGGTGGACAGACATACAAACAATAATCTATAAGTCTGTAGGATCCATATTAATCAGCAGAAAACATCCGAGAGATCATTCTCTGATTAAATAATAGTGATCAAGAGCAATATCACTGCTTATTCTCTGTATTTAAACACAAAGACTTGCAATCTTAATGACAGCTCATCTCCAGACAGATGTCTTGACAAAAGGGACTGATCATGCAACAAAACCACTGATTTTTAAAAGTTGTAAGAATGTATTCAATAGCTATATACCCTGACTACAAACAGAATTATCTGTTATGGATACCAAGGGCCCAAAAATCAAGCATCACTCTACCATCCTTTAGACAAGAGATTAGGGTTTAAGTAAACTCTATTGGTGTTTTGCCATGATATTGCTTACACAATTACATTTCATCTGGTATTTATATTTATATATTCAAACATAGATTAAAATGACTTGATGTTGCTGTGGTAAAAAAATATCGCCCTATCAGACGTGGTGAACCATGTAAACAAACAAGCCATTTAAATCTACACCATGCCAATGAAATTTTCATCCACATTTGATCAACAGCAAACCAGAGACACAAAATACGCATATAAACAGCATCAGTAAAGGCATTAAATGTGTTTTTTGGTCGTGGAACTAACAATAACTCACTGCCGTGCCCGCCCAAATATGGAAATTGAACTGAAGCTACAGTGTTAGCCACCATTTATTCACTATAAACGTTGATGTTATTTACACAAATTTCAGTTTTAACAATTGCACAGCCACACATACATTGTGAATGTATTGAAAAAACATAGATTAAACAACGAATTTCTAGGATATTTTACAGACCTGTCCTGTTGTGTTTGTCAGCGAAATGTCATCGAAGACGTTGTTAGCTTCTTAGCCTGTTAGCCGAGATAGATCGTTATTAAACGATTTGGATTGACAACCCACCGATCCGAAGCGCCGGGCGGATTAAATTCATGTTATTCAGGAGTATCTCAATCAAACCGTTTTAATCATCGGGACTTTGGGAGATTGTATTCTGGTGGCTATATGAGAAATTATGCTAGCTAACTGGTTTGTGGATAGCTCGGCGTAGGCAGGCATGCTAATCGAGAGCTGACTGCATTGATCTGCATTAGGTCGGTTAATCGATTGCAGAATGGATCACCTCATGAAAAACAACAGGAAGATTGTGCTATTTTTGATAATTTACTGGTCATTGGGATTATTTAATTAATTTATTTACATGTATTCCTTAGAAATATGAGTCTTTTAAAGGTTTTAAGACATTTAAATTGTATTAGTCTATGTCAAAGTAGCCTACATGTGGCAGTTTTAAGATTGTGATTTGTTTCAGATCTTAATTCTGTGGTGTTTGATATATACCAGTGATTAATGATTACCATATTCACGTGCCAGGGTTTATATGGGACTCCAAGCCATGTCAAAGAATATCATAGCATATGAAATGATATATGCCATGTGTCTCTCAGTCCACTTTTTGATAGCAATGATTGTTCACTGAAAGTTTTAAAACGGCTCAAATAGCACATTTATTTAAGCTTTAAATAATTACATACTGAAAAGAAAACTTTTCAAATAGTGCAACTGTATCAAATCACAAAGATCTATGATAGGATTGTGCTTCAAAATACAAAGATCAAATATTTCTAAAACAATACTAATACACAAATTATGCAATAATAATGACATGTTTACAGCATAACCTATTCATAGATTCATTAATACACAATCATTAGTCTGACTACTCACATTTACGACTTGCATACTTACTTGTATGCATCAAGATATACAGTCATTTTATTTTAGATCAATTCTGCTGTGCTTTCTTCAAAATCTGTGTAAATAACTGTGCATTGCTTCTTACATTCAAATATAGTGTGATATTTTGCAAATAAATATTTTAGGCGACTCCACATTCTCTAAGTCTGTACAACACCTCAAGCTCTTCAGCAAGAAACTTTAAAGCAAACATATTGGATACAATATGTAGGCTTTTCATGTAAAGTGAAAATGTTTAATTATTAATGATTATTATATTTCTTTCTTAAACAATAGTTTAAGGTCTTATATAAAATTGCCATCCAGGAAAGTTTAATTGTGCTTGGCCCGGCCTCCTTTCAGGTACGTCTTCCAGCGTTTCACATAATCCCTGAAAATGGGAGCGCTGTCAATTGACGCGAGCAGCTGTAACTGGTTAATGTGCGTGGTGTGGTAGTCCCAGCGTGCTAAATTAGGGGCAACACCCAGGGTAAAATGTCTCAGATCGTAAACCGTTCCAGAGCCTGTGTCGAACAATGGCAACATGGCCTTGAGCGACTCCAATCCTTGACTGAAGAGTACACCTGCTTCTCGACCGAGCTTGTTGCCCGCCGTCTCCGCCACATCATATAACCCAATCAGAGAGTAGATAAAGCCATTAAGAACAAACGAACTAGGTGCTGTGGGGTATTCCTCGTACCAGTCGTACTTGTTCATGAATGTTGCTTTGACTCCACCATGTTCAGAAGTCCTCTTGAAGGGGGATGTCGCTCGAATTGCGGCGCCGAGGTATGCAGGGTTGTGGGTCACAAGGTACGCCCTCACTAATGTCGACATGGCTTGGCCTTGGGCCATGGCGGAGTACCATCCGGGCTCCAAGCTCTTAAACCCCTCTCCAAGTTTTCGGGTCACCTTTATCGGCCACCCTCCGTGCTCGTCCTGGTTATGAAGAAGCCAATCGCTGGCGGCAAAGAAGGCAGCCATGTGTGCAGTGGAAGACACAGTAATATTGCTGATAAAGCCAGAACCTCTAAGAACCAGCTGGACCACCTGGCGAGGCATGATCTTGGTCGCCTTCACCACTTTGGTGTTGGACAAACCGACTCCTTTACGCAAATCCGTCACTAAATCGCGACTGACGGTACTCCAGGAGGCTCGAGAGCCAATGCCGTAGATGACGTCTCGGTCTTTGAAGGAAAGAAGGAGCGGACTAGTGATGTAATGGATTATATAAGGAGGTCCCTTTTCTGTGGTCTCCAGAACCACAGAGACGCTACCATTAGAGACAAACTTCACATCAAAGGTCAGGACAAAGTCTTTTGCATTGTCCAAGACCAAAGACACACCATCAGAGTTCTCTATGAAAACACAACAAAGTTATCATCCATCCATGATCATCACAGCAAAATAGTGGATACATCTGAATTCAAAACTACAAAATTTAGCAAGGAATACATACCCGCTGTGACAAAATGGTGGGCAAACCCAAAGCGACCTTGATCCTGGAGCTTAGAGAGTGTGCAACCCTTAGGGACAACCCACGGATTTGAGCCACCCTCTTTTTCTTCGGACATGCCATAGATCTTCATATCAGGTGGCTTTTCTGTAAGGTTCTTGCTGTAGTGGCTTAGCCCATACTGAGCTATCTGAATGGGGTAGAAGTACCCCTGAGGACCCCACTGAGTAGAGATTGGTACACCTGTAAACAACAAAAATACAGGTATTTACAGTTTATCAGGAACATGATTGGGCACCCCTGCTTTAAGCATGTATGCAATTAAATGACTCTGGGTTCAAACTCAATCTAAACACTGTACCTCTGTCTGTATTATTATGTATTGTTGCCACATTCAGTGTGGCAAAATAAGATAAACCCCAAACTACCTTCAACACCACTGATGCATTTCACCCGATCCCGCACTTCCACGTTATAACCCTCAAAGGACATGAAGACCCCGTCCGGGTGGTAAGGCTCCCTTTGGGCGTACACCCTGGAGTAACTATGGGAGAACTCAAACCGCTCCGTCCCATCATATTGCACCAGACGGCCGTAGACGTCAAAGTACCTTTCCACCCAGCTGAAGGGCAGATACACCTCTCCCCCTTCCCTACGGCCTTTTATGATGACATCTTCATTGATAAGGCAGTCAATCTGCTCATAAATAACTTCTTTGGATCCAGGAGGTGCTTCAGGGGCTTGCCCGTTCTCCTCGTCTTTCTCTGGGGTGGGTGCAAACTCCAGCTGAGGTCTGATCTGCGTGGGCAGGTCTTTGTCACTGGAGCACTTGTTCCACAGCAGTATAGTGACGAGGGCAAACGCGGCACAGATGACTATCAGAGTCTTGTGATTGATGCGAGCCACCAGACAGCGCATTGTCACATTACAGCCATGCAGTGATAGTGGAACTGACACCGGAGCATTCTCAGGAAACCCTTATGGTCCTGTTAGAGCCATTCAGGTGCAGCATCTGCGGACAGAGGTAAATATGGGTCCACCATTTTGTCATATACGACCAACCACAAAATGACAAAATATAAAATCTTACCATCACAAATCACTGGTATACCTGAGTCTTGTGGTGATGCTTACACTCATAATGAATTGAAACGTAAAATAAAAACATGTATGTATAGCTACATACCAGCTAGATGAAACTTGCACGGTCACATTATGAATAATCTCATTACTCTAATCCTTTCAGGACAAACACACGAATGCTAATAAAATCTAATCGCATCTCTCTAAATTGAAGCTGCAGGGCTCATGTGATTTTGAATGACAACATGCATTGCCACAACATGCAGTGCCGTAAAACGTAATGAAACCGCACTTACGCTCACATGAAAGCAGCGCGTCGTCCGCTCGAGGGTCTATATAAGCGTAATATAGAAGACGACAAGGAAAAATATGTACGGTGAGATTCCTCTCGCTCCAAATCTGCTACACAGTATATGCTACAGCTGTATTGATGCAACACTGGCCAATAGGAGGCGACGTGCTGCCGTGACAGCCAATCTTATGTCAGATAAGAAGTGACATAAGGTGAATATTATGACTTATTAGCACGATTCCTGTTTGTGGCAAGCACACATGCGTTTACGAGTGTAGGCTAGTATATGCCTAGTATATATCTCTTTTTTAACTAAAATTTAATTATTATTTTTTTTTACAATTATTATACGTCTAAGATGTACTTCCGTAGTTTATGTATACACTTTATTATTATTACTTTATTGTTAAAGATTAATACTAAGGTTAATTAAAAACGAACAAGAAAACGTTTATAGGTATGATTTTATGTGCAGAATCGTAGTGAAATTTTGAATGATAAATAAATTCCATAAAGTGCCGCTTGCGTTGCTGAACACAATCGCAAGATGTCTCTGTAAACCATGTTTGACTGTTTATTTTCAGGAAATCTGAGAATTCCCACAATCTCTTAAAAACAGAACAGGCAACACAATGCAATCTGTTACAATCTAACGATTTCATTCAACGATTTCAGTAATTGAAACCTAGTTAGAACATAGTTAAACACTTATACATAAATAGTACAACAAATACAAGCAATCATATATATATGCTGTATATTTGGTAATATTGCATGTAATATTTATAATTATGTCTTAGCATGGCAATGTAAACTGTTTATGTCATCAAAGTAGTTTTTTTTTTTTTTGGTAACACTTAATTTTAAAGTGTCCTTGTTACAAACATTACATATACTTACTATTATAATAACAATTTATTATGCATAATTACATGCAAGTAACCCTAAACCAAACCCTAATCCTAACCTTTTAGTACATGTATACATGAAGATTAATATTACTTAGTTCATAAATGTATAATTACACTTTAATAAGGACACCTTAAAATAAAGTGTAAAATTTTTATTGTATTTACATGTAACTATTACTATTATTAAGTAAATTACTTTAAATTATTATTTACATGGCAATTTATCATGACACCAACTGCAGTGACTATTCTTACTGTAGAAAAAAACACTTTTACATGATGCATAAAAGGGCAGAAAATTAATTTCTAAAATTAATAATAAGAATAAAGATGATGATAATAAAAACATGTACAATAAAAGTGTTAAAAGGTTACAAATAAATGAAAACATAAAACAACATAGGATTTACAAAACCTGCAACATCAGCAAGATCATATTGTGAGATGATTATGTTCATATTTGTAGGATTCCAAGCAAATGAAAAACGGTAAATTCTTCAAAAATTTTCCTTGTAGAAGTTGAAGCCAAAATGCTCACACTGGGCCTTGATGACTTTTGCAAGAGCAGTAGAACCGCAGTAAAAAACATGAACCTTTCCTTTCTTTTCTTCAGACACTTTCTGGAAAACCTGAAGATGCATTTAAACACAATCAAGACATTGGGGAGAATAGAATAGAAAAGAATAGAATATTTGGCCTTGATTACCTTGGCCCAGTCCGGTCTGCCTGGCTGTGTACGTGTGCGAAGGCCGGTGATGGAATCTCTCTTCTCTTTCTTGGCCAGAAGATCCAGAGCCATCTGCAGACCTATGGCCTTCATGTCATTCTTGCTGAGGGCTGAAGTCATGTACATGTGCATCTCCAAAAAACGGCCTGAAAACATAAAAACAAGTATGATAGTGCCAACCCCACCTCCCTCTGACTTCCGTTCTCTCTTACCCTCTGGCTCTTCATCTGCCTGGTCCATCTCCAGCTTGGTCAAGAGACTCACAAACCACTCAAAGGATTTCTGATCTCGGTTGATCCAAATGAAGTCCACCTGCAGGAAGTTAGAGGATATTTAAAAAACCTCATGAGATCGAAGTTGTCTTTTACATCTGTTAGTGCTGTTAGCGCATTAACTAATGTGAACAAACACGTGATTTTAACAATGCATTAATACATGCTGAATTTGGCATTAACTAAGATTAATAAATGTTGTAGTATGGTTAATTCTTAGTTGTTGAGTAAGGTCAACTAATGAAACTTAAAATAAATTGTTACCCATAATAAATATACACAGTGCACACATATATTATGTGAACAAAGACCTTTATTTTGGTTGCGATTAATCATGATTAATAGTTTGCTGTAACAAACATACAAGTAACAGTTTACATACTGTAAAAAAATCATGGCAACATGTTAACTTGATTTTTTAAATTGGGAGATTCAATAAAAAAACTGTCCAACATACTAGATTGATTACTTAATTTAAGACAGCAACTAAACTTAAATTAATAGTTCACTTACAAAAGTAAATTAGAATATTTTTCCTCCTATTTATTCCAGCTTCCACTCGACTGATCAGCACTCTTACCTTCCTCAGTTTCATTTCATTGTCTTTAATGGTTTCACACCAGGAATAATTGCAGTTGGGGCAGTTTTGCTTTCTCATCCGATAACTGAAAAAACAAATTTGCATGTATTTGCTTTCATGCTAAGAACACCTAACTTGATTTTTCTGAATGGAGAGCTTGCGTGTCTCACCGGCACATAATACTCTGCAAAATAGATGCAAAGGGAGTGATGCCGATTCCAGCGCCGATAAGCACCGTGTGCTCCGATGCAAAGATCTGTCGAGTCGGGGTGCCAAAAGGTCCATCCACATAGCACTAACAAACAAAAGGATACAATTCTTGTAAGATGATCCCTTTAAGTAAATTAGACTACATTTTTGTAATAAAATTACTTACCTTAATGTTACAGTATCTGTGATTTTCACTTAATTTTGCTGTAAGCTGGAAGACAACAGAGAATACGCCTGCTTAATGTGTGTCTTGCGTGCGATAAAACATAAGTTCTGCTTTGTTCAGAGATAAGACTCACTTCTCTTGTAGCCGGAGAGGCGTCTCCCAGTTCTACCTGGGCTACTGGGTCATTGACAGGCTTCTGGGAGTTTGTGCGTGTTCCACTTGTCCGGTACAGGGTCAGTTCAACAGCATCATCCTTATTAGACGCCACAGTATTGTTACAGCTTGCAGACTTAAACAATTCAATCTACGTGGAGCATAAAATGAAATAAACATTAACTGAAAAAAAAAAGTGCCAAGGCAACATGTTTTTACTAAAATATCTAAACTGAAATAAAATGTATAAAAATACATAGATATTTGCAAAATAATAAGTTGAAATGAAAATGGTTCATACTCAAAATATTAATAAAAACTATAATATTATGTCAATGATACTGCACAAGAAGTGCAAATGTCTATTGTATTAAACTTGTTCTTATTTTGCAGTTTGAGCATCAACATCACAGTAATGAACATCTATCGCTATGTGTTTAGATTCACGCGCTCAGCCAGTAGATGATGGAGAAAAGCCATGACCTGCGCTCTGCTCTCGTGGCGTCTGTTCCTCAGGCTGGCGGTGAGCCGCTTGTTGCTAATGGTTTGACTTTCCGGCTGTCTGAAATACTCGTACAGGCGGTTTGTCCACTGGCCCATGGAACGAACATGAAGCCACAGCATTTCTGTTTGAGGAAATTAGAAAAAGTCTCAGATGTGTGTAATAAAATGATATAATATAATTTTGTATAAATTTAGTTTTGTTAAAAAAATAAAAATAAATCAAGACAGATTGTCTGAAAATAAACCATTTACTTTATTGTGCAGTTTTGTATTTTTGTACTTAACAGACTGCCTAAAAAACAGACTGCCAATAAATACCTGTACAGTAACTGCATTTGCCTGTGTGTGTTTATATTGTTCAGAGGTGGGTAGGTTTAGGGTAGGGGTGGGGTTTGGTACTCCAATAAATTATATAATAAATGTATATATGCATGCAACCATTGCATTAAGCCAAACCTTGATACCTTGAGCGTCGAAAAACGCTGCAAAACTGTTTTGACCACTGTCAAAATGTGACGGATGTGTTGGTTTTACCTTGCTGCTCAGGAGCGCTGCTGATGGTAAACGGATGCCACTCGTACTTGGCGATAACCGGGATGTTTATGTACACATAATCTCCAGGTTTAAAGTGAAAGAACGGAGGCCTCTTGATCACCAAATGCGTTACCTTTGAAATACAAGGCCGTAGAGGTGAGGCTTTCAGCATGCATGACTAACTAAATGTTCCAGTAAACAAAATACACCAAAATATGTACATTGGCTCAGATGGTACCTTTGAGGGCAATAAGTTGACTTCAACTATGTACAGCCCACCCATGCGGGACACTGCTATCCCAACAATTTTCTCAATGAGGAACGCCACTCCTGGTACCACAAACCACTTCCAAAAGTTTGCACAGTGGACGATCAACAGGGCCCAAACCCAGATGTAGGAAAGGTGAGACCAGTAGAACACCTACACAAAAACAAACCTTTTCTGTATTATGCACATTTGAATGCTTTTTGTTTGTTGGTATGCATGGCTGCAATTTGCAAACAGATTTCTTTGCTAACTTGTTATTAACGGACTTGAAATGGCTTCATATTTTGCAAATCAACAGATAGTCATCAGAAGTGAGTGAATTTAATCAACAAGCCATCACCTCGAAATGACCGCTGCGCCTGACGAACGTGCTGGAGCACACAACCATCAAGCAGATTAGAACCTGCAGAACGACGCCCGTAATGGAGGCGGTGCCATTGACCCAGCCAATCCCGGGACGGATGGTGAAAAGATACTCCCACAGCTGATACATGCCATCATTCTGAGACATACGGGCTAAGAATAGAGGGAAGAAGAAATGTGCTTTTGTGACTGTGTTATAAGGTATATCGAGTTTTATTCAGTTGAAACAGCTCAGATTTATATTTTAGTCTAGGACTAGGTTTAGGCCTTGTCTATAAAACTGAGGGTATGTTTCATTCCCCTTAATAACAGCAATATTAATATATCATCCTATTATGACATTAATTATATTCTTGGGAGATAAAATATATATTTTTTGCATTTTATGTAAGCAGCTTATTATACTGTTAAGACCACAGTGGTTTACATTAAAATCAGAATTTCATCTTACTTTTATATAAATAGCATCTGCACCAAATTGCATATTTTTACTAATTTTTGGCCTCTGAATAAAATGTAAGCGTTTTTCCTTTCTTGATTTTGAACTCCACATTCTGCTGTATCATCCTTTTTAGATCTTGTAGTAAAGTAAAGATTCAATATACTGTTAAATAAAAAATAAATTACATTAAAAGAATATATAAAATAAATTAATAACATAAAATAGATTTTGTGACTATTGTCCCAAAAAGGAAAATTGTTATCATGTGCTTTTTTGTTTATACAATGTTTTTTGGACCCCATTGACTTTTAAAATAAATAATTACATTTATATATAAAATTAAAAAATATAATAATAATAATAAAAATAAGTTGTGATTTACAGTGAAAATAAAAATAACAGGGCTGCAAGAAAATGAGGGTAAGTACAACCTGAATTCGGGAAATGTTGAGACGTTTTTTTTTTATTTTAACTAAAAGACTTTCAAATGACATAACATTTGTTATGTTCTCTGTTTTCTATTGTGAATGAAAATATGTTATCCACAATAGAACACAGAAAACATAACAAATGTTAAAACTTTAAGAAATTTTATACTTTTATCCACTAAATGAGCTAATTTCAAGTTTGATGCCTGCTACAGGCCTCAAAAAAGTTGGCACGGGGGCAACAAAGCGCTAAAAAAGCAGGACCTTTTAAAAAGATTGAGCTGGGAGAATGTCTAGCAACTAATTAAGTTGACAGATGATTTTCATTTGGGGTCATTTTTATCACAAACTTTTATCAGGTTCAAATTTACTTTTAAGTTTACTTGTCCGTAGAATGAAAGTCAATGTGTTTTGGACCCCACTGACTTCAAAAACAATCCCTTTAATTGTATTTGACCATTTTTTAAAACAAGTTTACTACAGGTTACCAAAGTTAATGACGTGAGCGCCTGTGTGCACAATGGTGAAGATCAAGATGGCGTAGCCCACGATCTGATGCAGTAGAATGTTCTGGTCCAAAGGTAAGACCCTAACCACCCAGGTGGCACGCAGCCACGTCAGACACCGCCTCAACATCAGCACCTGTGAGACAAAACCTTCTGTCACTGTAGGAAATATTAAATATTAGATTAATCAGATGAGCTCAACTCACCATAACAAACGTGCAGTTGAGGTTGAGACACTGGCCGCAGCCCTTGGCCACCATGAACCAGGGGCCTCCGTGTGCGTTCTTCAGCATTGCGATGACGAAGAGGAGCACATTCAGGAGAGTGTACAGGCAGAGGAAGAACAGCTTGCGGCTGTTGTTGTGCCAGTACGCCCGCGTCAGGTAGCGAGGAGTCTTGCGTTTCTTCTGCTCCAGATCAGGAGGTTTCAGCCAGTTGGCGGCACTGAGTGAAAACAAGAGGAAGTCATGTTTTTTGGTAATTCAATTTTGCTTTTATGCCAGAAATCATTAGGATGTTAAGTAAAGATTGTGTTCCATAAATATATTAAAAGTTAATTTTTGATTAGTAACTTCATTTAGACATGGCTGGATCTCGGCCAAATATTTTCATATAATGTGTTTTTGATGAGTGAGCCATTAATTCATTCACTAAAATGATTTTAAAAAACGATACAAAATTTTTTTTTTTTTTTTTTAATGAGTCATTGAATCACTCCGTCCTCGTTTTCATTCAAAACTCAAAAACATTCACGGTTTACTTTATTTGATACGATTTTGATCACCAAAGGAAAGATAATCAAAGTAATGGGCATATCTTTTGTGATATAATCGTGTCCTACCTGATGGTGAGGTTCTCCATAACTTCAGGAAAGTTTTCCAGCTCTGCCTTCAGCTCTTCAAACGTGATGGAGCCGCTGTTGTCTTTATCGGCAGATTCGAACAGCGCCAGAGTCAGGTCGTCCAGCTTTTCCTCTGGGAGCGAGATGGCACTCTCACGCAGACAGGATTTCAGAACCGTACGTAACTCATCCGGGTCTATGGAACCACTGCCTACATGAGAGGTCAGCAAAACAATTGAAGTTATGGTTAAACTCTGATTATTGTCACCCAATTTGTTGATATTAATCTTAGGGACTGTTATCGGTGTAATTCAATAGGAATGTTATGTAAAGAACAGCAAGGCATAAGCCTACATCTCTCTTATTATCATATCAAACAATTAATCGCAATTATAACAAAAGCTTTTGTTTGCATAATGTATATGTATGTACTATGCATATATAAATACACATACATGCATGAATATATTTAAGAAAATATACTGTTTATATATTAAATATAATTATATATGAGATGAATTTATATATGCAAAGAGATGTAAATATTTTCATAATAGCCTATATGCTGTTTGTGTATTTATGTATACATAATAAATGTACGCAATACACATATGTAAACAAAAACTGATTTTGGATGCGATTAATCGGCACTAGTTTATATATTAAATATATGATATAAATTATATGAATATAAATACATACAGTACATAAATATTTTCAAAATATATGCTGTATGTGTGTGTACTTATTTATACATAATAAATATACATAATACACACACACAAACATATATATTATGCAAACAAAAACATTTATTTTGGATGCGATTAATCGTGATTCATCATTTGACAGCGCTACATACAATATTGCTAAATTAGGCCAAAATAAGAAATAAAATGGTCAAAACATAATTGGACCAGAAACATATTCTACTTGTGTAAATCTCTTTGTATTTTAGAATAATAATAAATAAACAGGTTACTTCATTGTCAGTATTGTGAGATTGTGTTTTTTATTGAGCTAAAATTCTGAAAACTACCACTAAATTTAAGAATGAAAGAGGAAAAGCTGAAGGGATTTTAGAACGTACCATCAACATCATAGACCTGGAAGAGGAAGCGTAGTTTGTCTGTCTCACTGCCGTGGATCAGAAGATGTAAAGCCTCGAGAAGTTCATCCAGACTGATGGAGCTGCTGCCATCAGAGTCAAACAAGGCAAAAAACCTCTCCGCAAAAAATGACTACAACAACAAACAGGACAAAAAATGATCCTACTGAGATCTCTTCAGAACAAGATAACAAATGTATATTACATAGGTTTCCGTGATCAGAAAGCTCACCTCTTTCACTTTCAGAGCTGTTTTAAACTCATCCAAGTCGATTTCTTTATCATCTCCTGCAATGCTCTCAAACTGCTTGGTGACCCATTCCAGCCAGCGGGAGTCGTCTTCTAGACTCATGTCTCTGCTTCACGGTCCACAAGCGCTCTGCTAGCAGTATACATTCATCAAAAACAAACATAGGCTCCATCTCCTCTCACAATCATATTTAGCCCATAACTGCATACATGTAAACCACAATATGCAGGAAATATACACTTTTTCAGACAGTTGTGATCCAGTACAGAATCCAGAACGTGGTTGAACAGATCTATCTATCTCTCTTAGTGCTTTCAAACTATTAATATGTGATATACGTATGTGTATATATACATTTTGTATATATAAATGCACAACATATATTTTAAAAATATTTACATTTGAACATATTATATTTTCTAATATATATATATATATATATAAAAATATATTTTATATACAAACATATTTTTAAAATATATACACATGTATTTGTATTTATATTTACATAAAAAATACAAAATATATTCTGTAAATGAAAACTTTTCAAAGATGAATCGTGTTTGACAGTATATATAATTATATATATTGCCTAACAAAAAAAAAACACAGATGAAATGTAATAATAATAATCTATGAGAGTAACTACAAAGTTTCCACAATGACCCATTTAAACAAGATTAGGCATTACCTTTAGATGTAAATCTTCTCAGTCTTCCTCTTTTGCAAGTATTTCCTTTCGCCCTTTTCAGGAAAATATTCTCACAGACAAAAAAGATACAAAGAGATTTTATTGCGGTCTCAAGTTGTTGCAGCTCTGCATCTTTCAGAGGAAATTCAGAGAGAGGCTGGACAGTATTGTTATGGACATTTAATATCATGTACACACAGCAGCAGCTGCCCCTGACATCCCTGCGCCTGCTGAGCGGCCTCAGTACGACCCACACTGCACTACTCATCACCAGATCACAGGTAATAATACCCCAATTATAAAACTACTAATCTGGACGAAAAAATCACTATGTAGGATTCTATGTGATATTTACGCACTACTATACATTCAAAAGTCATTTTAAATCATACTCGGTTGCATTTGAAATTTTATTCACATAAAACGCATTTTAAAACACTCACGACAAAGAAATGTGTGTAAATGGAATTTTTATTCTGTTTTTACACATTTCATCCTAAATACGAATCAATGGAATTGCTAGCAGCACTAAGGTACACTAACATTTTTATGTTAATTGTTAAAAGGGAATTGACAAAGAGCCAAAAAGGGGAAAGTGGTGAAGAAAGTGGGCGAGTCAAGAAATAAAAGAATAACATCCTTCCATCTGTAAAAATCCCTCTGTGGCCTCAGTTCAAAGACACTTCCTTCCCTTTAAGACCAGACTGAAAACAGTCTCTATTCTGCAGTCAATGTGTGCTAACTTCGGAAAAAGTGGGAAAGAAAAACAAAACTGATATCACAAGACATTTACTCACTAATACTTCACTCAGAAACTGAGAACCTGCATAATACACAAAATACACTTTTTGAGTTTTACAGCAGAAGTGGAATATTTATAACAAGGAAAAACAACAACATTAAAGAGTAAGAAGCATGCTGAAGTATGCACACATTTGACACGCTCTATATAAATTCATCTTAATGTATTGAACGTGAGACTATAGGAGAGTATCAGCAGGATGCCATCCTCTGTCACTCCAGCCTGACACGTTTCCGTGGTGATAGGGGCGGGTCCAGAGCAAAGGCTGTTGGGGAAGAGGGGCGGGACTCTGGGATGTATTCCATACAATATTTTTCAATGTATGGCCCAGCAATGTTCCACACCTGAATGCAACAGAATGATTTCTTAAGGATCATGTGACTTTTGAATAGTAGTTTATACAATTATAGTATGTAACAATTAAAAAAAATATATATATATTAGAAAAGCCTTCAAAAATAATAACGTTAATTTAAATTGCTATGGTGTTCTGGGATGTACCGTCATGTTTTGTGGCATTAGTCAGCCACACACCAAAAGGTCAGTAATACTCTGAGCTCTTGGTTTGTTTTGATGGTAATAAAAGCTTACCTTCTGGTCTACGAGTAGCCGGTGTACAGCTTCAATGTCTGGAGCCATGAACCGGTCTTTAATCCAGGGCCTGGGGAAAAGTAAGTAGAAATAAGTAGGAAGAGACAGATTAAAGAAGGTTTGCCAATTATTAACCTGAGGATTCAATGTATTGGAGATTTTAGGGTTATCATCATTCGACCTACTTTACAGTGGCTCGCACAAGATCATACACTTTCTCCAATGGTGTCGTCGTACGTAGGGGGCGTAGAAACTCAATACCCTGACACGCAGCTAACAACTCGATAGCTAGCACTATAAGGAGATATAAAACTGACATTAGCAGGTTTGATATATAACATATCGAGGTCTGTATTTGCAGATTAGTGGTTAGTAAACAAAGAAATAAGATCTCGACTCAATCCCGCTGTATATGATATATACAAATATAATAAAAAAGTAAGTTTACCGCTCCAACCCTAAACCTAACCATACACTGGGGTCTAAGCAAAACATAAATTAAATCATGAAATTAGCCACCAATTGGCTTAAAGCAAACGAGTTGCGAATTGTTATGAGATTATATTGGAAAATATTAAGTATTATTACAATTTGAGCTTTGGTGCTCCAATAGAGGGCGCCATTATAGTAAACATTAGTGTTAAATGAAACGGTGGCTGATGTCAGTAGGTATATTAGAGGTTAATGTCAGATTTTGGACCTTGCTCGACGTGCTCGACCACTCTGAGGGCTTTACGCGCGGCCCAGCCTCCCATAGACACGTGGTCCTCCGTGGCAGCGCTAGTGGACAGTGAGTCAATAGAGGAGGGGTGGCAAAGCACTTTGTTCTCTGAGACTGCAGAAATAAACGCATCCGTTTTAGTTAATGTTCAACATGACTTTAGTACAGAAAATTAAACTTTCCAGTGTTTGATTAAGTGAAGTTATTCTCTTCTGAACTTTGTGATGCTCACCGAGAGCTGCAGCAGTGCAGTGTGCGATCATGAATCCAGAGTTCAGGCCTCCTTCATTGACCAGGAATGCTGGCAGCTCGCTGAGAGAAGGATTGCAGAGACGCTCAATACGTCTCTCACTGATGGAGGCCAACTCGTGCACCCCGATCGCCAGATAATCAAGAGCCTAAAAACGAAAGGAGAAAATGAGCGCAGTCGTCGGCCAAACCTTTTTGCTAAATAAACGCTATTGTGTTGAGACGAAATACCTTTGCTGGATATTCTCCGTGGAAGTTTCCGCCGGATATGGTCTCGCCTCTTTCTGCAAACACCATCTAACTTATAGTCAAGGACTAAAATGTACTGAACTAAAGAAGGGGCTGGTGTGATTATGGCACTGACTAGCTATCCACACCAAACCGCTTCTCAAAAGGAGTAATTAAAAAGTCAGTCAATTTCGAACGAGTTTTTGGGTCACATGACCAAAAGACATCATTGGTACTGCAACACAAGTTATAAAATTTGTAAATTCAGAGAAAAAGGATACAGGGTTATCTGTGGCGCTGTTGATTTCTGTATTAATAATTTTTTTGACAAACTCTATTGTGTCATTGACGATTCCGTGCACCTGCAAAATTTAAGGCAAAATTTATTAAAACAGTTCACATGGATGTCAATCAGCTTTCACAGCATTTTTAGATTTTCTGTTTTAATTTACAGCAATATTGTTATGAGCCTTTCCCATTTTTATATAAATAGTCATATTTAACCAAATTAGACTATATTTCACATATTCATAGTCTTACTTAAGTATTATTTAAATTTTTATTTTATATTTCCAGTTGAAATTTAAGAATTTTTATTAGCTTTTTTAAATATTACCATTTATATTTAAATAATTTTTTACCTGTTTTACGTTTTATTTATTTCCAGTTTGGGATTTCAGAACTTCTACGTAACACTATTTAATTTAGTTGCCAATGCAAGATTTCTAATTTCCATCCAGTTATCTATAGTATCTCTATTTCTCTCTCTAGATATCTCTATTTTATAATTTAATTTTATGTGTTTATTTGAAATGTTCTATTTCAAGTGTTTTTAGAAGAAAATTTGTTTAAGTTAAAGGAACACTCCACTTTTTTTGGAAATTTTCCAACATCCCTAGAGTAATACAGATGTGTTTTACCGTTTTCGAATCCATTCAGCCGAT